>SHCU01000159.1:60715-77580 GCA_004307685.1 Ceratina australensis | reverse complement strand
TCTTGAATATTAAACCAGATGTATCCTTCCTCGTAATAAGAGATGCAGCTGCCGTCGGAGATGTTTCACGGGGCTAAAAAATTTCTCGTGATAATCATTCTCTTTGGAAGTCAGTGGAGATTAGGAATTAGCTAATGATATCGGACAATTTTAAAGTTACCTGAAATTCTGAACACAGAGCGATGGGGATATAGACAAGATACTTAACAGCTCGAGAAACGCGAGGTTTGAACAAGTTCCATAAATTTCTTCCGGCTATTACGGGCTAAGTGAAGGTGCACACGGTGCCGAGGCGGGCAAAAGTTTCCTAGAGACCTAATAGATGGGGAAAGATCGATAACCTTGGCCGCGCGCGCTTTCACCGCAACGTTTCCACACTTTTGACGAGCGTACGTTTGCTTTTTTACTTTTGTAGGGCATTCCAGCTGAACTTCGTGCCCACGAAAGGGCTCCACTATCATCTGCCGGTACTCTTCGACTACTTTCATTTCGCCGCTGTCTCAATGACGATCCACGCCTGCCTCGTCGCCCTCCATCAACCGTATATCAAGTCGGTATCAAGTTAAGTCTTTCCTTCTTTTCTACCCCAGCTCACTCACTCTCTCTCTCTCTCTCTCTTTCCCATCAGCCAGACAATCAGACAATTGCTAATCACGAACAATTTCTCTTCTGCTTTCATGCCGACGTGATTGTATGTTTTTCTCTTACACGTAGGAAGAGCATACTTCATTACGTGCAGAGCTGGTAAGTTGCAAACGCGTCGTGCAGCGAAAATTATCGAGAGAATTTCTCGAATTATACGTGTATCATCGGATCAAGGAAAAATACCAGTCTTTCTGCTGCGATTATTATACCGGTGATTTCAGATTATTTTCGCAATCAACCACGGAACGAATCACCTATTTATTTTCGCGCAAAGTAATTTGAACGGAGAACGAATTTCATTTGCACAATTGGTTTAATAGAAAAATTCTGTTACATGGTTCAATCGCGTTCCAATTAACCATCGCGACGGGGTAATGAACTGGTTAATGTGCTTGCAGCGCGCCGCGAGGAGGTAAACCATGGTTGCAATTTAAGCAGTCCGCAGCGAACGGCGACAACAATGCCCGGTTAGAAAATGTCGTGAGTTCGCCAACTTGATTCAAATTTTTTAATCGTTCCGACGGTGAAGATAGAATCGAGAGAAGAGATCGAACGGCAACGTCGATGATCGTTACAGGAAACGACGACGAGATGCGTCGGCTCGACCACAAGGATACAGCACGCGGAACTAGTTCAGCAAGAGGTGATCAGGTTACTCTTGGCGGCGAGGAGATCTTTGCTCAACGATTTAGCCGATTTGGCGCGGCTGCTTCCCTCTTGCCAACAGAGAGAGCTCGAGCTCGCCCAGAATACGCACAAAGAAATCACCAAGGTCTGTTCCTCGTTCCGAGTTATAAAATTGCAGATTTGAAAAACAGAAAACTGTTGCTCCGATACCTTAATAGAAATTTTCTAAGCTTTCCCTGCGAGATGACTCGTTTACTTTGGAAGTGGACTCTGTGCCTTTTTTTAGATGATGGACACGGATGAAATTGATATCGCCCAACTCTGTGCACAAAATATCGTCCTCTGGCAACATTTTTTGGAAGCATTCTCCGGATGCGAAGCCGTTAATCAGCATCTTGCGAGGATCCATCATCAACTTAGGGTAGAACACTTTACGAATCATTCTCAAGGAATCTGAAAAGAGAAAGATTATATCTAAAGGATATTACTCCCGCGTAGGTGAAACGTTTCGCGGAAGGCTTCTTCGTGTTGGAAAATCCCAGGACATCCGCGTGGGGTTGCTACGATGCGAACTATCAATCGTATCAGGCGGTGAGCGAAGCGGCTCGGAGATCGCGTTACCTCGCCACATTGCCGCCGCTGCCGGTTCACTGTCCGGAACTGGACGGCGACCTTCATTCGCTTCCGTTGATCTTCGAGGACCAGTACGTGGACATGAAGCAGAGGCATCGAAACAGTGGCAAGTCACACGACACAAGATACTATTTTACATCAATTCCATATCATTTCTTTTAATCCTTTGACTTACAATGACGTCTAAGAGGTGCCATTAACTTTAAGTCAAATTACAAGTCAAAAGGTCTAGTGAAGTCAAGTCAAAGGGTTAATCCTTAATACGCCAGTGAGACGTCGTTACGATTTTGCAAGATAAGATAAGTTCCAGATAGCATCGGTCTCAAGGACCAAAGCTGAGCAACGATCTGGGAAAATTTTACTCCCTCGTGGAACATGCTTATCAGTATCTACATAGTTTAGCAGTCTACATACTGTACTGTCAGTACTTCCAGTCTTTCTAGTGTTAATGAGATATCTCTTGTTTTAGTTCCCGGTATAGACGATTGCAGTTGCGGGATAACCGCGATCCTTGAGTCTCGGAACATGGGAATCTGGTCTCCGAGAAGCGAAGGCGCTGCGCAGGATATCGGATCGATCCAGGGCCGGCTGACGCTCGTCCCTTCCACGCTCCCGGCCAGGCACAGCAAATCCCTGGACCAACTGGGTCCCGACATACCCCCGCTGCAACCGAGGACCTCGCCGAAGACGCTTCCGCGCTCGGTGTCCACGCAGTTGTTCCCGCGGCAGAGAGGCGGAGCGCGGAACGTGACTCCGCCGGCGACGGTTCCTTCGAGAGGAAGGCAGAGGTTGCAAGCGCCGTCCAGTAACACGCTTTTCCCACCGACGGGACAGCAACAGGCGTGCTCCGCGCCGAATCCGTCGCTCGGCTCGACGCCGGTGGTCCCGTTGCCGCGAGCCAAGTCCACGCAGATGTTGGTGGTACCCGGGCAACAGAGCGATCCGCAGAACAGCTCGATCACGTCGCTTCTGGCGGCGATGTTCCCGGAATCGCCGCCCGGCGTTACCTGGTTGCCTGGCTACAGACCCTCGAACAGATCCTGCGGCGAGCAAACGCTCACGGTGCCCACGTGCATGGACCACGGTCAGATGGACTGCTGGAACGAGAACAAGAGCCCGAATATTCCGGAGGGTAAGAATTTTTATTTACATTTCTCAGTACGATAATACTTAATCGATATAAATATATAACAACAAGATACCATAAGAATCAGTTTTCACTTTGACTCTTATACATTTTTCGCATTCTTCACGGAACGTTTCCTTTGAATTAGGGCTGAAAAATTCTTGCCGTCGCGGTTCACTCTTAAAAGAGAACCCACCCCTGCGTACGTAGCCGCGCGTACAAACAACCACGCCTCTCGTTCTTCACATTTTCGAAATATCACATTCGCACTTTACACGACTCGTTCGCGCGCTATTCAGACACTCGTTAAATCGCGACACACGAGAAGATTGTTAAGTCGATATTCTCTACAAGTCTGTATTTTAATAATACCTCGAACGTTCTTTATACTTTACAATGTCTCTCGTGCCGGCTTTGATCGCAACCGCACGGTGACGGTTTCTTTTCCAGAATATCATTCCCTCGATACGAGAAGAATGGGTTTAGAGCAACGCGGCCATCGGTTAGCAATGGCGAAAGCAATGCGTCAGCCGTTATCTAATACCAACGACCAAACGAATTTCCTTCCCGGCAAAGTGAGCATGAACGGCGAGACTTTCCTCCAAGATCATCAACAACCTCTCCATACGGCCACCCTGGACAGGGTGACGTATCGAGGGAACTCTCGCAAGCAGGCTCATCAAATGGGTGGCAAATACAGTCAGACGAACGGGGTAGAATCCTTATGTAGATATCACACGATCAGAAAATCCAGTTCGGGACAAAATCAGCGGACCCGGGAGATTTCGGATTCGATAAACGGCGGCAGCGGCCTGCCGAGCAGCCACTCGATGACGGTCGATCCCCTGTATAAAAGGTCCAACTACTCGAACGCGGACGGCGACTCGTTTTTCTATCGCACGAACGGTACCAGCGGGCACGGCGAGCCGGAGCGACCGAGGAGACCGAAGAGCACGGAGAGATTGGTGGACGACGTGAATCGCAACGAGTACTGCGAATTGCGGAAAGAGAGGACGAAGAGGAGAGACGAGAGACTGGTTAAATCGCCCCGTAACGGTGTGCCACAGTGCTACGGGGAGGATAAGCAGAGCAGGAGGAGCCAATGCAACGAGGACAAAATGCAAGAATTGACAAACGAGATGTTCTACAAAGTGATGATCGCGATGTCGGAGCCGAAGAAAGAGCACAGAACGGAGAGGAGGAAGGACAGGCACGGTAGGAGGCCGCATTCCGCGCCTGTTCTGGATATCGATCAACCGGCCGAGGAGAATAGAAAGCACAGCCACAGGAACAGAAAAACGGCACCGCCGCCCCCGGCGTATCAGGACGCGGCGCCGTTGTCGAAAATTCCACCACCCCTGCCGCCGAACGACATAGATCTGCAGAACTACGACCGGGTCCTTATGAACGATACAACAGCGACGAACGGCACGACGATGGACGTCGTCGGGCTCTCGGCGCCGAACGTGAAAAGACTGAGATGCGCCAGCGTGCCGGTCGCTCAGAACAAAGTCGTCGTGCCGCGGAGCGCGATCTCCCTACCTTGTATGCCGATCCGCGACAGCAAGGACAGCCTTAGCAACAATCTTCCCGTGGTCCCGAATCCGCTTAGTTCGCCGTCCAGTAGACCGAGCAGCCCAGCGACCAGTTCCAGCTCCAGCAATCTGACGTCCGAGTGTTCCGGCTGGGTGAGCAGCGGGGACACGTCCAGCTCGGAACAGCGTCGTAACGCGAAGCTGTCGAGCGAACAGCTCCGACAGAAGCTGTCGAAAATCGTGCCGAGGAAGGAGAGGCTACCGGCGCCGACGAAGGAGTGCGTCGAGGAACACTCCTACGAGGAAGTGCGACTTCCGCCACCGAAGATGTTCCAGGACGAGCCACCGCCGCCGGAGGAGTTCCGCGATCCGCCTGCCATCATCGACAATCCTCTTTATCACGTTTACGAGACGATGAAACCGGTGAGAAGTCCCAAACAGACGAAAACGGCGCCGTGCAGTCCGCAGAAGAACAGGGACAGGGAGAGGGAGAGAGATCTTCCGTACGGAGTGAGGGATATCTGTTTCGATTGTTATCAGGAGGGTAAAGAGCTGCTGCAGTCGACCCAGGACGACGCGATCAATTTCAAGAAGTGTAAGGAGGAGTTCAAGAGACAGATGAGCTTCTCCGGGAAGATCTACAGGTGCGTACTCGATCACGAAGAACGGTTCAGGGTGCTCCCGGATTTAATCAGGTTCATTGATCGAGCGTTGATAAATGAGTTTAGAGATAGCTGTAGTCGTTTACTCCCTGCCGCTTTATCGGTGTTTGTTTGTTTGTTTTTTTTTACGCTTTTTACATTTCAGTGACACTCGTCTGTCCGTTATGTTTTTCGTAGTTAAGTTCTTTCTTTGTCTTACCTTATCCTATCTAGAGAACGCAAGGGAGCGCAGTTGCGTTTCCATAAACGTGCCCAATCGTTCGGATACGGTGACTTCCCAATACTGTCGTCGTCGGTAAAATCTCTAAGATCGAATGTGCCTCTTAGCGATTATTCGACCCTGGCCTCGACCATGCCGTACTTCCACATCAGCAACGAGAACCGTTTGTTCTCGCCGGAAGGGACTCACCTGATCATCTGTGTTCACGGTCTCGACGGAAACCCCGCTGATCTCCGTTTGGTCAAGACCTACTTGGAACTCAGTCTTCCCGAGGCGAATTTAGATTTTTTAATGTCCAAGAGGAATCAGGTGAGCCGCGAAAGCCCGGAGACTCAGGACGCAAATAATGATGAATAGAATTTTTGAAGATCGTACTCGTTCCACTTGACAGCGTGACACAGTTTCGGACTTCGACACGATGACCGATCGATTGGTAGCCGAGATTCTCCATCACATCGATAAGTCAGACTTGATCCCGACCAAAGTCAGCTTTATCGGACATTCTTTAGGGACCATCATCATAAGGAGCGCTCTGACACGACCCGAGTTACGACCGCTTCTTCCACGTTTACACACGTTTCTAAGCCTCAGCGGACCGCACTTAGGCACACTGTACAACACCAGCGGGCTAGTCAACGCAGGTATATTAAAAGAAAGATACCAAAAACGAGTATAATTTGTTTAATCGTATCCTGATTCATCCTACATTTTAACTAATTCGCTTAGGCATGTGGTTCATACAAAAAGTGAAGAAATCCGGCTCGTTGCTGCAATTGGCGATGAAGGATGCGCCGGATGTCAGGCGGTCGTTCATGTTCCGACTAAGCCAGAAGAGCAATCTCGAGAAGTTCAAACACGTCCTGCTGTGCGGTAGCGCACAGGATCGATACGTGCCGCTCCATTCCGCTCGTATAGAGCTCTGCAAAGCCGCCGTACGAGATTCGACCGATCAAGGTAATCGAATGGTCATTTATTTTTCATTTACCCCCGGTAGCACGACCCTCTCGAGCAAGTGCAGACGCATCAAAGATGATCGCCTGAATCCCCACGTTTCTCTGATCAAAAGAGATCCATTCTCCGTGACAAAAGAATATATCTGCTTTAAGTTAAATCTAATGTGACGTACCACTTTATATTCCTCAAGGAGACGAAACGTGATTCGTGTCTTCATCTCTGATTGAAATTCTGTATTCAGTGGTTGCGCGTAGGAAATTCTTACGTACGATTACTGTATACCCGATGAAAGATCAGTATGTAAAATAGGATTTCGATTATTCGACTCGCTTATATGAAGTCTTAGAGGTTTAAGAGATCGCACGGATTTATGCGAATTATCCGATTAGACGATTTGCTTTATCCCTCGATCCGTTGCCTATATCGCATCTATGTTCATTATTACAGGGAAAGCGTACCGCGAAATGATTCACAACATCCTCTATCCGGTCATGTCTTCCTCGGGGGTGAGTCTGGTCAGGTACGACGTACACCACGCGTTGCCGACAACAGCGAACACGCTGATCGGCCGAGCTGCGCACATCGCCGTCCTCGATTCCGAGCTTTTCATCGAGAAGTTCCTTCTGGTGGCTGGACTGAAGTACTTCAGATAAGGAACGGACTGCCTAGCAACGTTAATAGATGTGATCGCAAGAAAACTAGTCTGAAGAAATGCTAGCAAAAATCACAACAGGAGATGCGACGCAAATAGAAACCGAGAGCGGATTCTCGTAACTCTCCGTAACGTCTCCGATCGCGTTAGAATTATTCAATTAATTAGCCTGCTCGATGATTGCCCCGCTTCTACGACCCAGTTTTTCCCAGCCCCCAATCGCTCCGTTTTCTCTTTCCTCCGATCCCGTTCGAGTCGATGTAGGAGCGGGGCAATTCGACGTTTTTACACGAATTACACGACGTTCGGACATCGTTTTTAAACTAAGAACACTCGTCGGATCAGTTTCTCTCGTTAGGTTCCTAAGTATCATTCCATCGGGGGTGACGTCGTTGCCTCGCCGCTCGCGAGCACCGAGGCCTGTCACCCCCTTGTCGACGATTTCATCGTGAACCATCGAACGGTAAACAAATAACGAATGGACCTATGACCGCGCGAAGAATAGGCCTATTTGTAGATCGTATTTGCGACTGATCTTCTCTGATGAGAGAGAAAAGGCGGAATGGGTCGACGGTGGGTGCGACAGGGTGGTTTGACGTCGATCAACGTGTTCATTGCTATTCGGGGTGCGTGGGTAGATACTTTTCAGGGAAACAGGGAATAGGGTAAATAGATTCGCATCGGGTTTCGTTCGGAACGATATTGCACGCGCGCTTTCATGGCTCCAGGGATTAAATACGAATTGAGATATTGGGAATTGATAGATAATGTCTTCGTGAAAACTGGAATTGAAATACTTCTTATTGTGATATATATGCTGCGTTGGTGTAACGATCGCGTGTTCCATTTACTTTCACCTTGCAGCATCTTTTGATTTTTATACTAACGATGTGAAACATCTGAAATCACTTGCATCTGAAGTGAAGTCAAATTACCTTCAGCACCAATCGCGACCGGTTCGAGTATGGAGTTCTCGGCCTATCTCGAAAACTTAGACGAAGAGATAAGAACAAAATGTGGAAACCCGATCAACAGTAAATGAATCATGAACAAAGTGGGGTCGTTCTCCATAACGATGGAGAACGACTCTAACGAAGAATTTCAGGAAGAAAATATCGCTCCGTTAAAAAACAAGCTTGTTAAATTATCAATCGTATAATGAAATGAAAAAGAAGAGAGAGTCAACTCGCCTTTTTTTCAAATTTAAAGACTCGAGAAAACGGAGTATCATCGCGTCGCTTAACGATCACTTTGGCTCCCTTTAATTAACGTAGCCTGGTGTCTCGAGATAAAAATGAAAATTTCCGTTGAAGGAAAAAGCCGTGAGAAGAGATACACGAAGTACGAAGTTATACATGATAAATAAAATTAAAAAAAATTGTGACAGTGCTCGGTCGCATTGTCCAGACGCTAGGAAAGTTACGAAACGTATGTCAATTGTTAACTCTCAGATAAGTGTGAGTGCGTGCGGTGTGCGGAGGATGGATGAGATGTGTAAAATGTATGAGCGAGAGAGAGAGAGAGAGAGAATTCTAATTTAAAACAAAAGAAAGAACAAGGTGGCAACAACGTAAAAGAAGGGACGAGACATGGACAGAAGAGATGCGACGGATTAATGATGAAGTGAACGAAGAACGAAAGGGGATGGATGACCACAACATAAAAATGTTAAACGTATGAAAATGTGAAACGAAGAAAACTGTGAAAATACGAACATGAGCAAGACGAGGAGGACGAGGCAGAAGAGGAGTGACTAAACTTTTTTCAGGTATATGAAATCCCTCCAGAGTACTAGATCTCAATTGCTCAGAACAATCTAAGTAAAAAAAAAGTTATTACCATTAATCGTTAATCGAAGCAACGAAGACGCGCGGACGTCGCACGTCTCTGCTAATCGCTGATCGTGAATGTCATCGAAAGAATGGTAGAGAAAAAAAGGAAAGAAAGGTAAGTGTGTAATTTTAATGTTTTCCAAATGGAGAAAGAGACAGGCGTATGTATCGAGATTCACGGTACGATCACAGCAACTTATCGTTCCATTAAAATCTAGCTTAACTACTTCAACGTGAATTTTCTTTCCTGTCTTATAAAAAACTTACACCAAATTGAGTTTTAGTAAACATGCTACGTTGGAGATAAAAAAAATATTACAAACTGCGTGAGAAACGGAACGATCAAAGTTGCGACGTCGTACAGTGATATCTCGTAAAAATATCATTAATTGTAAACCCACTGGGCCCAGTGTAAATGTTAACCCATGAAATCGTACGTGTTACGCCAGTAGAGCATATATGCTCTGACGTTACGTCTTTACATCGTAAAAGGGAGAAAGGAAACATTGCGCACACTTCGCATGTCGCGACGATTAAAACTAGACTAATCAGGACCATAAACGTTTTCGTACTCGTCTTCATTCGTCGAAATTTTACAGTCGCAAAGCACAAAGATCTTTGGAACTTTTCCTGCTCAGCTGTAAGAAATTGTATACCGTTTCCATTGATTTTTTACCCCTTACGCTAAGACTAGGAAGCGAAGGGAAAACTGCGAGAAAACGATTTGCCCGTGAACGTGCAATTTCATTTCAATTGCAATCGTAAAAAATAAATGCTTTCGCGAAATAGATATTAATAAAATGTTATACTGGGAATCGTAAAAGCTATTCTTTTTACGTACGAGAAAAGCAATTCTCTGAAAGTCTTCTTAATTTGCTCAGAAAATTCATCGGTCAAGAAAAGCATTCCTGGTCAAACAAGGCTGACGTAAGTGGAGAGCATACAGAGAGGAAAACGGAGATAAACGATATAAAACCTTTCTCTTCGCTTCCCCGTTCACTTGAACTCGCGCGTTCTCGTTGATTTCGATTCGCCGTCGTTCGTCGCACACTCGCACGTATTGTACCCTTTTTCTAATCTATTTGTAATATCTCGAACGAACTGTGTCGCCGCCGACGCGGATCGCGCGTTCCGACCGTTTTCGCGATCGCGTCGCGCCGTCTCTTTGACATTGTCTTTTCGGTGTACGATTCCACGTGAATTCTTGGAAATAAAAAAGTAAAAAAAAGAAGAGAAAAAAAACAAACGAGAGAGCGGGAAAGCACGTTTTGACCCGTGTTCTGTGTCAATCGATACGAAGGTCGTGGATCCGGCGCATAGGGGCGGATAGGGAAAGGGGGTAGAGGATATAAAACGAGACGAGGGGTTCGAATACAATTCGGGTCGAAGGAATTTTCATTGTTGTCCCCATTGTTTGCTCAATTGTACGATTAACGTCGCCGGTCGATTTTTTACTCTTACAACCCCATCCCCTCGTATCGTTAAGTTTATACTGATTAAGGATCGGCGTGATCTAAAAATTCTTTTTCATTCATGCTGACACGAAAGTGGTGTTCATTAATGTAATCTACGAACTACTTGAAAAACAATATTTCTCATTATTTGATCGATCGATATATGTATGTACCAAGGTAACTTTGAATTAAAGTGCTGAACAGATCGAAGTGTTCAATAGGTCAACAATTAATTTGTATATTCTTCTAGCTATTCGTGTAAGCATGAATTAAGTGCAAATGATGAGAAACACAAAGGGATACTGTCAAATGTTAGGAACCACTCTCTTCGTTCCTGTTCAGGCAACGAAGATTGGGTTCCTCGACGCGCAAGTACAGTTAAGCCGGATCGAGAGGGGAAAAAGAGGAGTAACGGGGAAGAAAATCGCGAAGCGGATTAAAACGATATTTTTTAATCGACCGCGATTCTTCTTTGTTCCAACTGTTTCTATAGACATCGCTGTTGCGTTCGATCGGCGATACGTCGACCAAGCGAATGGATGGAAGCGATCGTCGATCGAATCGGATGCTAGGAGCGAATTATGAGAGAAATAAGACGGTGGAGAAATTGAGAATCGAAAGAAAACGTTTGTAATTGCGCAATGCAACGTCGGTAAACAAGTAACAACAATGTATACACTATACATAATATATAGATACATATGGAAAAGTGAATAAATCTACGTATACATAAATGAGATAGATTAATAAAAAAACAGAGTGTCTAGCATTGTTATTGATACCGTTGACGGTGATTTCACCTCCCGCATCGTTCCAGCAGCTGCTTTTTTTATCTCTATTTTAATTAATATATCGCTCGGCGAAGAAGAAACGAGGCTTAGTGATCGATATGTTTTTATTTCTGGTTAAAATAACAGACCAAGGCACATCTGGATATCTCGAAAAACATTCAGTTGTTGTTACATTGAGATACGATTGCAGGGATGAAAAGGACATTCACGTAAAAAAAATAACGATTTCGACTCGACCAATGGTTTAAAAAAAAATGAGACAAAAAGTAACCCAAAATTCTGACACACCGTATGAAACAAACCGTGCAGGTGCATCCTTCGCGTCATCTCCGGAGAGAAAAAAACGTCTGAACGAAAGAAAAAACGTCCCAAGTTTGTTATTAAAATAAATCACTTAGTTTCTAAATACCTAAGTACGCAAATCGATAAAATCGCGACGCTTGCGGATGAGAAAGCTGAGAAAAAAAATTTCGCGAGGCGCAAGTGTCCTCTATAAAAAAAATTGATAACAGAAAAATAATACTTATTAAAAAAAATGTCTATTCCCGATTAAAATTGAAAGACTTAATTTAGTTAAAACCCGCGTAATACTACGCGATAATTTCATGCATAAAACATGGTATAAAAAAAAAGAGGAAGTTCAACTCGAAGAGAAACCTACCATAATCATTTTCCTTCTAGACGCCTGGTCATTTCTTTTCTTTTTTTTCAGCTCGTCTGTCTCTAACTCTTTTTTGTGTCTCACGAATACTCGAGAACCTTGTACCATCATAGAATTATTTCTTTGGATCGTGAAGAACATAATTCAATTTGTTATATCTCGTTGCTCGTATCATATGACCCGTTCTACAGAATTTTATCTGACAGGATGATAGTACAAGGATCCAGCCGTATTCGTGCGACGATTCCCCATAAGAAACAAAAAAACATCTTTTTATATTTTCAAGTTTTGAACGCTGACCAACGTTCCTCGTAGTATCACAGATAGTTGCCGGCACTCTCGGCCATCTCATTGATCGGAACTTCCCTCTGAACATGTTGTTCATCGAAGTTCACCGTCTCCCCTTCCTCGTTGGAAATGTTTGCGTTCGTTTCTACCGCGCCTTCTCCACCTTGTATAGTCTTCTGCTGATTCTCGGATGAAGCTTGGCCTGAGAACAGGAAATTCTACTCGTGATCCCAAATGAAATTTCGACAGCCAGAGTAGAGCAAAAAAATTGATTGGTTCTTTCGATTCGCTCATCGCTCGAAATATACTGACCTTGACCAAGGTCTCGCGCTTTGCCGTGATAAGAGTATTCGCGCGCGTTCGCGAGACCGGTGATAACACAGGCGCTAAGGGCACTACGGTTCAAATTCATTGGCGACGCGTCATACCACTCGTTGCTGTCCGCATCGTAACATTCCGCATACGCGATCGTCGTGGAACCTTCCAAACGACACTTATTTAACTTTGTGCTGTATTACAATAGCGCTTCCAGTTAAAATTTACTAAACTAGCGTCGCAATATCTTCCTACAGGATACATATCGGTAGCCGTGAACTAGTATTTCGGATTACGTTACCATTGAAACCCCCGACCACGAATATCATATCGTCCAGGATAACCGTGGCGAAATTGCTGCGGGGACTGAACATCTCAGGAACCGCGTGCCAATCCTCCGAATGACTCGGATTGTAACGCTCCCCTGCGAGATCAGAGAATCGATATTGATGCTGGGAACATTCGTTTCTACGCGGCCTCAGATTTCTGCGCAACGGACCGTCGCATTCAAAGAAATTTCTTTCAGTGTAAAAGCCCATCAAACCTTTCGCCTTTTTTGCCCAAGTATTTTGTTCATAATACATGTGCTTGATAAAACGTTATCATAATAATGAAATGTTTAATAATAATAATAAAACGTTTCATTGAAAACATGTGATTATGATATGCAAAAGAGATTCAATAATGATTTCTTGTTTCTGAATTGATTTCTGTTTTTTTATTACCGGAGCTAAGCCTGCTGAAGCCGTTGAAGCCACCGAGGGCGTAAAGGCTATCCCGGAACGCGACGAGAGAAACGCCGGACCGTGGATGGATCATCGGGTGGATGTAGCTCCACTGATTGGTCTCGACGTCGAACACTTCCGCGGAGTCGAGTATCTCGCGGCCGCTGTAACCACCGACGATGTAAATCTTGTCGTGCAGGGCGGCAGCGCTCGCGTCCGATCTCTGCCGATGCATCGGTGGTATCATTTCCCATTGATTCCTTTGCGGCTCGTACCTCTCCCCCGAGCTCATTCTGGTGCGGCCATTGTAACCGCCGAGAGCGTATATCTTTCCTCCTGACAGTGAATGAGTCACGATTAGGGCTGTTCCCGACGATAGATTTTAGGGTGAAAAGGGAATCGTTCTGTACGTAGCTTCAAACAGTACAGAACGAGACTTAATATAAATTAATATAGTATTTGAACAAAAATGATTGAATTTTCGTGTTGCTTTACAAAAATTTCTGGTCGAGCAGAGAAAAACTAACCATGGGTACAAACGCTGACGTAACATCTCGCGTGATACATGCAGGCCCTTTCGCGCCACTCTCTCGTTATCGGATCGAAGCACCTGACCGTGTTGAAGTGCTGGTTGCCATCAAAGCCGCCGATCATGTAGATCAAATTGTTGAGAGTGCATAGGCCGTGATAAGCCCTCGGCGTCGCGTCCGTGCTCACTGATAGAAACCATCTGTCAGCTCTGGAGTTCACATTACACGAACCCTGTGTGAGTCTCGGACCTCAATAAAACGTTTTCGCCGCGCGAAGCCAATCCCTTAACGTTCAGAGCTTCCAATAGTTAAGGTAGGAAATCATTTCAAAATCGATATATGAATTTGGTCATCAAAAATTAATTATTTTAAATTTATGTTCATTTAAATGTTATTCGGGATAAAGGTGCACGGAGATTTGTTACTTCGAAGAAACAGGCTGGCGGATGTTAAGGGTTTGACAGTCGAAATTATAGCACGTAGGTCGAAGGAAATACGTGTTTTCGGGCACCTTGTGTCGTAGGTCTCGACGAAATTCGTCGGGGAGCCGGCGCTCCAGCCGCCGATCGCGAACAAGATCTCGTACGGGATTCGGGGTTTCGATAAGGGATTCTTCAGATCGATCTCGCCGCTACCCTGCTTCGCTTCCTGCTCGGTCAGATATTGCTTAGCAGCGCCCAAAACCCGCCGACACAACTTGTTAACGAACACACAATTTCATTTCAATAAATATTCAATATAACATGCCTTCGAATAAAAGGAACAGAAATAAATGAATTAGGAAATAAAAAAAAAAGATTCTTGTCCCATTTCAGTCAGCCGGTCGATTCACTCACTTCGTCCTCTTCTATGATCTTCCACTTGAGGACATTGGTTGTAAAGAAGTTGTAGCTCATCAAACCGTATCGCACACATTTCAAGAGCCTGGGCAAATAGGGCTTCCTCTTCTCGACGTTGTGCTCCAACCAGGTTTTAACGGCCTCGAAAACTATTTCCTCGTTTTTAACGTTCAGCTCGTCGTCACGTAGTATCGCCTGGAGTTCATTCCCCGTCAGCTCTTTGAATTCCGGGCTCTCTTGCAGTATCCGCTTAAAGTGATGCCGAATGTATTTCCGGCCCTTCTCTTCCAGATCGAGGCAGAAGTAGTGACGAGCAAATTTAAATATGCCTACGCGGAAAACGTTTCACCGAGTCAAACGAATGCTTAACAATGTCGTCGGGCAACGAATTTATCTCGTGACAACGCGGGCAACTTATTAAAATGAATTGAACGATCGAATTAAATAAAAGGGTTCGTCGCGATCGGTGTACCTAGGCAATTTTCCGGTCGAAGTTCCTGAAGCAAAAACTGACAGCACAGCTGGACGACGCCCAGCACCTCGAACTGATCGGCCAACGGCAATAGCTGTTCGACGTTGTCGTCGGTGACGTTGCAGGTGCCGGTGTAAGCGTAATCGAGTATCAGACTAAAAATTTCGCCGGGGACCGTGTCAATCGCGACCTCCGTGGTCTCGGTTTTCCCGCCCTTTAGGCTGTTGGTGAAAAGTGCCTTAAAGTACGGGCTGACCGCGGACAGTATGGCGCGATGCACCGGGAAGACGTCGCCCTTGGCGCATATTATCGCACCGTCGCACAGCTGCTGCTTTGCTCTGAAATCCAAAGTACATGTATTTCCTACGACGAGAGGAACGTCCCTCTCCGGCAGGATTCAAACGTCAACCGGCGCGCTATTTTTCCCCCGTTCTTCTCGTCGACCACGGTTGTCGATTCAACCTCCAGCCGGACTCGACGCGCACGTAATTAAAACATCCTATCGTCGAGTACGCGAAAGAGGATAGGAGGATAGAGGGACAGATAGGCTCGATGAAGTTCGTACGGACCTAAGCTCGGACCAGACAACGGGGAACTCGACGAGGGCATAATTCGACGGGAGGCACATGCATTTCCTGATTTTCGCCGGCTGCTTTCTGGCGCACTGCTTCAGCTTGGTAGCGGAAACGACGACCCGCGACATTCGGCTGCGTGATAGCTTCCCGAGCTTTAACCTGCCGCGGCCGTCCATCGCCTCGCGGACAAGCCACGCGATCCCCGCGTCGCTGGCCACCATGTGCCCCGACCTTTCCACCGATACGTTCCTCTTTTGCGTCCTCAGCTCTGTAGTCGTTTTGGTTAGCGATGCGAGCAGCCCCGGCAAACCGGAGAGTCGCGGCCATGACAGAGGAAGGCCGAGACTTTCAGCTGACGACGGTACGCCGCGCGCGATCGAGCTCCAAGTACCGATACTCCCCTCGATTCTCGCCGAAGTTCCGACTCGTCGCCGATCGTTAAAAATTATAGATCCCTATACAGTAAGACCTGTCTTTTTTTATGCGATTTTATTTTTGTGCGATTTCTTTTATGCGGTTCCTGTCCACCGCACAAAAACAGGTTTTACTGAATTAACGTTTCAACTTTCCCTTTTGCAGTCTACTGCAAAACATCTATTAATAGTTTTTTTCTATTAATTCTAGATCAAAACATCTACTAAGATTAGTCGGCTGAATCTTTAATACGAGTGCCTAATATACCTGCATGCGTATGTATGATCAAGTTTTTATTCTCATGCAATCTACAGTTCTAACTACAGCATATGTAAAATTATTGTAAAGCTGTATGGGCCGTCAAGGCACCCAATACTTAGTGAATAAAAAAAGTTCGTACAGCTACGTGCCAGACGTAAAATTAAAGGATTAATATTGTAATCACGGAGAGATAAGATAAAAATGGGTAAGAAACTGCAAAGGCGTATTTGCATGACCATGTATAATGTTGCATAATAACGCAACGACGCATCGTCGTACGATAATTCTCCTCACGAAGGCATTTCCACGAACTTCCTAAAATTAAAAACCCCGTACGGAAACACCGGCTACAACCCGAAACGCCTTGATCAACCCCTTGCGATAGCACGCAGTCCGCCCAAAGCAGAGACGCAGAGAGAAAATAATTTTTTAATATATCAACGAAATATAAATAATGCATTAAGGAAAACACCGGCTACAACCCCAAACGCTTTGATCAACCCCTTGGGATAGCACGCAGTCAGCACAAAGCAGAGACGCAGAGACGCAAATAATTTTTTAATATATCAACGTAATATAATTAATGCATTAACGAAAACACCGACTACAACCCCAAACGCTTTGATCAACCCCTTGGGATAGCACGCAGTCAGC
>SHCU01000159.1:49687-60707 GCA_004307685.1 Ceratina australensis | reverse complement strand
GTTTTACTGAATTAACGTTTCAACTTTCCCTTTTGCAGTCTACTGCAAAACATCTATTAATAGTTTTTTTCTATTAATTCTAGATCAAAACATCTACTAAGATTAGTCGGCTGAATCTTTAATACGAGTGCCTAATATACCTGCATGCGTATGTATGATCAAGTTTTTATTCTCATGCAATCTACAGTTCTAACTACAGCATATGTAAAATTATTGTAAAGCTGTATGGGCCGCCAAGGCACCCAATACTTAGTGAATAAAAAAAGTTCGTACAGCTACGTGCCAGACGTAAAATTAAAGGATTAATATTGTAATCACGGAGAGATAAGATAACAATGGGTAAGAAACTGCAAAGGCGTATTTGCATGACCATGTATAATGTTGCATAATAACGCAACGACGCATCGTCGTACGATAATTCTCCTCACGAAGGCATTTCCACGAACTTCCTAAAATTAAAAACCCCGTACGGAAACACCGGCTACAACCCGAAACGCCTTGATCAACCCCTTGCGATAGCACGCAGTCCGCCCAAAGCAGAGACGCAGAGAGAAAATAATTTTTTAATATATCAACGAAATATAAATAATGCATTAAGGAAAACACCGGCTACAACCCCAAACGCTTTGATCAACCCCTTGGGATAGCACGCAGTCCGCCCAAAGCAGAGACGCAGAGAGAAAATAATTTTTTAATATATCAACGAAATATAATTAATGCATTAAGGAAAACACCGGCTACAACCCCAAACGCTTTGATCAACCCCTTGGGATAGCACGCAGTCAGCCCAAAGCAGAGACGCAGAGACGCAAATAATTTTTTAATATATCAACGTAATATAATTAATGCATTAACGAAAACACCGACTACAACCCCAAACGCTTTGATCAACCCCTTGGGATAGCACGCAGTCCGCCCAAAGCAGAGACGCAGAGAAAAAATAATTTTTTAATATATCAACGAAATATAATTAATGCATTAAGGAAAACACCGGCTACAACCCCAAACGCTTTAATCAATCCCTTGGGATAGCACGCAGTCAGCCCAAAGCAGAGACGCAGAGAAAAAATAATTTTTTAATATATCAATAAAATATAATTAATGCATTAAGAAATTGAGATAATGGATGCACGAGCGAGCCGAGGAGCTAAGCGCGTAATCGGTGAAGCCTGACGAGCGCGAAGGAGCATCCGGTAAATCGGGGATCCGGTTAGGCGAAAGGGCGGGGTCGGTGCCGATCGAAAGCGTGTCCGGAGCGTGCGGTATCGGGGCCGTGAAACAAAAAAATAAATAGCATGCCGAAGGTTAAGGGCTGCGAGGGTGTAAGCGGCCACGGAGGTACAGTTTCGGCGTGGCGTGCACGCACACGCGCGCACGGGCGGCGAGCAGGGTAGTGCTCGAGGCGTGCGTACGCGCGCGTCGCCCACGTAAAAGTCACGTGGCACGCTCACGCCGCCAATCAATATCGAGCCACCGTGGGGTGTGCGTGGGTTCGCGGGGAGGCAGCGAAAGGTTTACCATAGCGCTGAGAACGATCAGCCAGTGCGTCCGCGGCCGCCAACCACACCTTGTCGACGGGGGGAAACAACGCTTGTACGCGCGCGCATTCCCACACGTACGTACACCCTCGTACCACACACCCTACGGAGAGTCAACGTGCAACCCCCGTGTCGTCGGGCGCCGTTTTCGACCGGCCGTTTCGCTTTCGACGCGGTCTGCCTGTTGCGGGACGCCTCGCTCAACGAGGGGAGGATTCCAAGTGCAAGGTACGACCGAAGAGAGTGCGAGGCTTTTTTTGTTTTCTACGGGGAAATTAGCGGGCGCGAGGAGAACAGTTTTCAGACGGTGGATCTCGCAGGATCGCTGGATGTTTTTTTGAATGAAATCGTATCATTGTACGTTAGATTTCGGACTTAAGGTCGGGAGTGTGGAATCACAGTGAATTTTGTATCAGAGGAGATTATTTTTTGTCTCGTGCGAGAAAACGGCAGTGCTTCAAGACGAGATTTCTCTGATAAGGGAATGATCGCTAATGGATCAGGGAATCCTCTTGAAGGAGCTGATATTGCTTGGTTAATGAGTGGGTACATATTAGATTTCTAAAGTATTTCCCAGCGACGAATTTTTGTCAAAGATTTTTCATACATACTGTAGTTTTACAGGTAATCGAAAAAGTTTAAGGAACACTTGGTAAAAAATTAATAACGTAGGAGAAATTATGTAGGCAAGCAAATTCTTCATAACATTTTTTAAGTATCATGATATATTGCATTGATATAAAACGTGTACACCAGTATCTACTTGTGTTCTTTCAAGTTGAGAGAGATTGATAGAATCATGTGAACATTACGAACATTATGTATTTCTCAATTCATTATCTTATCTCCCGTTTTTGCTGCACGCTGGAAAACACGAAACTTCATTTTTCAAGTCACTGTTAAATATACGATACAATATAATAAAATTCTTGTCAGTTAATTATCACTACACAAAACTTATATTTGTATTCTCTCTCTCACCCCTTGTTTCAATGATTTTAAATAAAAAAAACCGACACGCCGATAATCAACCATCTAATTGATTCGCAATGATCCTCTGGGAATAAATAACGAACTACTGAAAGAAGTTGCGACCCCTCTCACGCCCACCCCATTAAAGCCAAACTCCATAGACGTCTCCTGTTCCATTCGACAAACAGAGATTCCGTCGCGGTAAACAAGTTCGCCCCCCCCAGGAATATTCAAACCTACTTTTCATCCACTCGATAGCCACGAGACTCTTTGCGGAAGTCTTTCGCAGACGTTGCTTTCGACGTCGCGGGGATTTTTTCCAGAGGACTGCTCGACTTTCTCGGGAAACGAGAGCAGGGGAAACGGGACGCGCGTGTGTGTGTGCGCGCACACCGCACCGGTGCGACTTTAATGGTGGTCGAGTGTTTTCGAGGAGGAGCGTAGGTGAAAGTGGTGGATAGGTGCGAGCAAAACCGCGGGACGAGCTGCTGCTACGCCGCGCGTTTCCCCGGCGCGGATATCGAGCGATCGAGGCATCGTGAATTTTTTAGATCGACCCTTTTTGACGATGCTCACCGGATGAAACGTGCTCGTGCCCAGTTTATCTACGGCTGCCAGACACACGCAGGCCGGCCTTAGAACCCGGTGTCACGCCGGCTGCAATATTTAAACGATGCCGTTCGTGGGACAGAGAGAAATTCAGACTTTCAGACCGTTTCAAATCCTTCGTACTCTCGTCGCGTGAAATTCCTTTCATCCCTCTCTCGGCGAGTTTCTGGTATGTTTTGCCCGATACCAAGCGACGTTGACATTTTTCATTTCCTTTGACAGCAAATTTTTCATTTCCCTCGGTTGCTTTATACAGCCTTTAAAACTTAATAATAGTGCTGATTATCGGGTTGCTGCGATCAGCAGAACGTATTTCCATTATGTAAAGTACACGGAGATGATAAAATCTATGATTCATGTGAGAAACGTTTCATTCGTGATAAGCCAACGAGACTTGTAAAATATTAACAGAGTCAGAATAACTGTATTAATTATTTCGTTCACTTTAAACGTAGAATCTATGTAGCTTCTGTTGAATGAGCTTGTAGACAAAGCGCAACGGGAGTCTAAAACCGAGGCGGGAGGTAAACTTTCAAAGCTGAGTCACGCGGTTTTATTTTCAAGCGTAAATCCCCATCGACGCCGGGAAGTGTAACCGGGTACAGCTGAACCGTTGACGATTTATTCGAGTTAGTATCTTCAAACTCGCGTCCATAAAAATACAATTATTTATTTATAATTTCTCTCTTAAAGAGAAAACTTTCACTCTAGAAACGTTTAAAAGAATACTTTTATTTTATATGTAACATGATCTAATGATACATGTACAGACGTAATGATATCGATATCGTATTTTTCCATTTGCAGACGGGTAATTGACAAGGGTTTAAAGAAGATGGACGTGAAAGGGCGAGTTGCCCTGGTGACGGGCGCCGCTTCCGGTATCGGTAAAGCGTGTGCCATGGAATTATTGAATGAAGGCGCGATGGTGAGTTGGATAACCAGCGAAAACTAAATTACACATTACGATTATAAAGTTTCACTTATCGCATACACGCGAAGAATGAAATCTTTATAACGGTCCTTACATTAGAGTAGCGTTTTACCCCGTAGCACGAGGAGTGTATAAAAAAATCGATGTTAGTAGAAAACTGCTCAGAAGAGATTTCGTGGGCTTAAATTTTGCAAAACCTCCTTAAGGATGTGACCTTGACTTAGTATATCGCTCCATGAATGTCTCAGCGGCGTGTGCTCGAAAATACCCGGCTTATATTTAGATCGTTCCCCATCAGAGATGGTGCCTTATCTTTTTTTCTGTCCGACTCCTGACAGAGTAAATCTCATATTAACGATTAGCATTTAAAAAAATATTGGTTTAAATATTATGGTTAGAAAAATGATTGAAGGCTTGATCGATACTTTCTATTTTTAGGTGTCTATATGCGATATCAATGCAGAAGAAGGTGAGAAACTAGCGGAAACCTTAACGACGCAGTACGGGAAAGACCGCGTGATTTTCTGTCAATGCGACGTTACGGATTACTCACAATTCGAGGGTAAGAGCCGCGATAATTAATGATTTTTATATAAAAATTTTTACGCCTAATGAAACGTTTAAATTCTCTTTATAGAATCGTTTCAAACGGCAGTCGCAACGTTTGGTCACATCGACATCGTTATTAACAACGCTGGGATAATGAACGATCGATTTTGGGAACTTGAGGTCGACATCAACGTTGTAAGTTTTATTTCACCGTTCTCTTCTTTTATTTTCCCATACTTTTTTTTGCACCACAAGGTTTTAACACGAAAGCTTCGATGAAATTATATTGCAGAATGGCGTGATACGCGGAACTTTGCTCGCCCAGCGATTTATGGGTACCGATAGAGGCGGTCAGGGTGGTATAGTGGTTAATATTGGAAGCAACGTCGGTATCACCCCCTACGCGAGCGTTCCCATTTACTCCGCAACGAAAGCGGCTATCGTGAACTTCACCAGAGCGTTTGGAGTAAATAAATTAATTTCTTTAAATCATTTTCCAGCTCGTCTGAAGCTAAAAATAGACGTGTTATAAGAAGTTTGGCATTGTTTGTATTTAATGCCGCGTAAGGTGAGGCATTTGATGTATGGAAATGGAATGTGTGCTCGTTTGTTGTAGCACCAATACCATGTGGATTTAACCGGTGTGAAGGTGATGGCACTGTGCCCAAGCGCGACGGACAGCAAACTATTAGGAGATGTCAGTAAACAGCTGCTCTGGGCTCGATACGTTGACGCTTGGCACCGTGACGTTGCCAGTTCAGTTCCTCAAAGGTAATATAAACCATTATACATCAATTATTATGTCAGATAATTACTCATTAACTATTATACAATTATTTATATAGTAATTATACAATTCACATTTCAGTCAATTGAAAAATATGTTTTATGTAGCTAACACTTAAAATTAGGGCAGGACTTAAAATTGATTATGTTCAATGTGATATGAGTTTTCCTATTATGTCTATTACTATCTATTACTGTCGATTACTATCTATTACTATTTCCTATTCCTAATCAATTATTAAATTCATAAATAATTATAATCCCACAATCTGTATGGTGCTTGCTGCCAGTCCTTCGGTCAATAACATTCTTCTTGTTCCAACTACACATTCCATATCACATTGTATACTGTGTGTTTAACGTAAAAAAATCTTCCAGACCGGAGCACGTGGCGAAGGCGTTGATACAGATTCTGAACGAGGGCAAAAGCGGTAGCGTCTGGCTAGTGGAAAAGGACCAGCCGCCGCACGAGATCACATTCCCGAAGAACTAAACAAGAGATCCTAAATCAGCCACGATTTTAAACGTGGATCTTCCTCGCTTGATAACACTTGTGCCGTACCATAATCGCGAAATCGCACCGGGAATATTCAAGATCGATCGACCTCCACTGCTGCGAGGGTGACACGGAAAAACCGAGCTTCAATTCACTATGGGGTTTCTGCAACGATCCGTGAATCGTTCGCGCAGGGAGCGTGCGGAAGAGAACGATACTGACATCGAGCGTTCGAATTTCAGGGATCATCAGCCGCAGTACCACAGACTACGGAAGACAATTTGTATGATGCGAATGCTGTTCACCGCGTTATTGTGCATTCGCGTGCGGTCCGATAACATGATAATCTAATCGAGTCTTCGAGCGACTGTTCCTTTTTTATCTTTGAATTTTCTGTTATCTTGTGGAAGAAAACGGGAATTGATCGAAAATCGTTGATCGAGTATTTTGTTGAGCAATTCCGACAAGGGCTCGCGATTCCAAGTTAATCGCGAAGTTTCGAACTCAATCGACGTTCTATACGTTTTTCCATAACTGCCAGCTGTTTATCGTAAGACTTGATGTAGTAAGTAAAATATTTTGTCGATACTTTTTGCTTAAGCGTTTGTACCAATACGTTTTTCCATGACGAATGTGCACGAGTCTCGAGTAATCAATGATTCTCGTTTAAATATTTCTATGGAGGATACGATTAAATGTATGCTGGATTTTTAATACCTACTTAGTGTTAAGAACGATGTTACTCGTAAGCGTACACCGGCTTGGATCAACGTGAATCTTTCTCAATAGTTTTCTTGACAAATGTGTAAATACAATTACGTATTATCGACAAGGCTGATTGAAATTCTATAGTTATTTAAATAATACATGATTGAGGCTAGTTTATTTGTGAAAATCAATCGTACAAGGCTTGATGCTTAACAAATTCGAGAATTCTTCTTTTTCTTTCTTCTTCACGGTTACGACGTAAGAACTGGATGAAGAAAGAAAAGATTTTTAGCTAGAATTTTTAACGCGATTCACACTGTTCCGTTTTATAGCTCGAATTTAATGAGTTACCAAGCTGTCCAATTTCTTAATATAAGCGATTGTATATTTGAATGAACTTAATAACATGGAACAGTTGTATAGCGATCCAAGGTACTTCACGAAATTTTGTACACTCGACGTCGGATTTGGCATAAAGATATTCGTAAACGTATAACTCGACGCTTCATCTACTATTTTTAGTCGAAAATAAGCAAAGATAAATTAAACAAAATTCATTCCATCCATAAAATCAAATTTTTGAAATCTTTACAAAATCGATCGAGTTGCCCGTTTACGGATACTTCATACATGCAAATTTTCACCCATCTGCTAACCAAAGAACGTCGCGTTTAATGGGTACTGAAAGGTCAGGTTTATCGAATTTTCTACGCTACAGCGAAATGTGGATACGGTAACGTTTTAAAAATATGCAAACATTTCGCACATATTTATAGAAGCTCCTGTTCAATCTGATCCACCCGTGTCGCACCGAAAACAAAAGATTGTGCGTTCGCAAGAAAAATTACGAGATGAAAATTTGTGCAAGTAATTTTTATATGAACTTTTATCGAACACGACCAATGTAACGAAAAGGCGAAGAAACGAGCTACGAGTTAAGATAGTCGTCAGCGATGATCGAGGCCTAAACTCGGTATCTTCGGCGCACAAAACGCAATTATTATGCATAACATTTTAATCGTCCATTCTTCGATTAGCTGTCTCCACCCTCTTTTTACGATTAAGAAATTGTACAACCAATTATAGTCTATCCAAAATTAATTGTATTACTCAACGATCAATCTGAAACGGTGAAACTTCAACGAAGCGTTCCCGTTCTAACGGGATAAGTGATGATTGTTAATTTTGAAGCGATTATATTGGTCTCTCGCGCGAGCACGTGATCTACGGAGAGGATCTATGGAGCACAGAACCGAAGCTCAATCGCACACTTGAATATAAACAATGCGTAATTATAACTAATCGACGGTACGGTCGATAGCTAGTGGAAATTGTTGGTTTTGTTATGATTCGTTCGGAATGTATGTTGCAAGCCTAGCCAATAAAATGCATAGCTTTTTTTACAAAAATCGAAAGAACCTCCGCCTAAACGCTATTTTTATCGATCATCGAAAAAAGACGATAGTCACCACTTGGCTTTGACACTTACAAAATGTAATCTACTTTCAAATTCTCGCTCGATCACCAAATCTCTAGTTCTCCTACATGTCCCAGTCGTTACCTCTTTATTTTGTGAAAAACACTGTGAAAAATTGTGCAAGTATCGAAGCGGCATGCAAGCACGATGTGCAATCTCATTCTTCCCTAACCTTCTCGCTAAGAGTCCAAGGTTAGCTACTTGAATCCGATACATTTCCTAGTAAACGATCGCGTCTCGACGCTGTAGGTCATCGTGTTTCGACACAAGACATTTTTCATTTTCCCTTGTTTTCTTTTCTCATAACGCGATCTCAGTTCGTCTCGTTTGGCTTCTTAGAATACGGAACGTCAAATTCCACGTGGCTACCGTGAAATGTCAGAGCAAGAAAGGCAGCAGCAAGAAGAAGAAGAAGGGCGAAGATGAACTAAAGATAATAAAGCCCGAAGATTGGTACTTCAAATACCAAGTTAACCCTTTGCGCTCGAAGAATTTTTCCACAAATATTTCGTGGATTTTTTACATGCAAATTAATGTATTAAAATAATTATTATTTTGAGATTATTCCTTTCGACATTTTTCAAATTAATGCCTATACGAATTTTGTAATAATTAAGTTTAATTCAATCAATAATATACTGAAACAGTAATTATTTACCTATGTGATAATTATTTCATAGTACATATGGTGACTGAGAGTCACCTCTCGACTGCAAAGGGTTAATTAACGTAATCGTATAAGCAAATTAAAATCACAATTTATACTCTTGTTGCGTGATGATCTAGCACCGATCTGCCCAAACCGATTCTCGAACCTCGGTGTAAAAATGCTTTGATCGTCGGTGGATCGCAAGGTTTCGGCTTCTCGGCGGCTGATCACCTACTATGCAAAGGAGCTCGTGTTAGTATCCGACACTTTCTGACATATGCTGTTTACTTTTAAACGTGAATAATTCATAAAGTTAAAGTTAGACGGTCAACGAAACATAGACGTATACAATAGATGATGTTAAACAGTAAATTTAATTTTCATTACGCAGAAAGTCATCGTAGCTGACGATGATTATCCTCAAGGTCAGAAAGCAGTGGAAAAATTGTGCAATTTGCACGGGAGAAGACGCGCAGAGTTCGTACATTACGACGTAAAAAGTGACTGCCACTTACAAGGTGAAATTGATAGTTGATCAGAAGTAAATCTTTCTTGAATCCGTCCAAATATGTACTTACCTATATTTTAAGCTGGCTTAAAACGCGCCGTTTGCAAGCTGAAGGTGATCGACATTCTATTTAACAATCTTGATAAAGAACGATACCCTTCGAGTTGCCCGATTTCCGAAAAAGAGGAAGTATGAAATTAATAATCATTTTTTACAATTCTCGTGGAGATCAATGATTAACGATTTGGTTAACAAACGTGTAGAATTGCGCAACGAAAATGATCAACATAGGGATGAAACTGTTAGGAAAGAAGGACGGTGGCTCCGGTGGGATAATAATAAATTGTGCGAGTATTTTCGGTTTTATTGGATGGCCTGCGGATCCCTTCCCAATTTATTGCAAGAAGGAGCCGGCTATAGAAGTCACCAAAGCTTTCGCGGTATTTCATACTCGTCGTATCAATTTGATAATTCAATTTGTCGCGTACAATAAATAACCTTTCTATGGCAAAGGACCAGTATAAAGTGAATGAAACCGGAGTACGTATAGTGGCCCTCTGCCCGTCGACCAAACATTTCTCCGAGATAGGATTGCCAGAATTTCCCGAACCTATTCCGAATAAAAGAGTCAATAAAATGCCGAATTGTTTTCCAAACTCGTAAGTTATAATTCACCAGTGTTCCTCGTTAGAATTATTTTCATGATACCAAATAAACGATGGAAATGTTCATCGCGTCTTAAAACATTTAAATACAGGTATCGGGCCATCGGGCCAGCTCTGTGCTACGTGCTGGCATGGGCAGAAAGCGGAAGCGTATGGTTAGTGGAGCCAGATGTTAGCGTGCACCGAGTTCCTCGGTTGATCCATTTCCCTGAGAAAAAAGGCGAAAAAGTTGACCCGAAAATTTATGAAGCACAAGTAATAATCCTTGAACCTCATGCTTTGCATAAATCATTATTTCTCATATTTTAATCTCTACCGTAGGGATGCACGGTCAAAATAGAGCCACCTTGCGTGGAGTCTACTACAAAATGTGTAGTGACCGCTAAAGACATGTGTAAAAAGAAAGAAAGTCCAAAGAAGAAAAAGGGCAAATCATCAAAGTGAAATTCAATTCATTAAAATTATTTCGCTCCTTCCAAATTGACGTACGTGATTTCCTATTCTCTTTCATTCAAGTTCAACGTTTATTTTATGACGAGCATCAATTATGTAACATATGTCTGTATCGTCTGCAACATTTTAATGCAAAGTCATATACATTTAAATACTAATAAAAGGATGTACAAATGATATATTTACATGTAATTATTTTAACTATTGAGACTCGACCAAGGTATAATTATCTCTAAGTGCACTTAGAGTATAACTTACGGACATTATAAATAGAACGAAAAAAAGCTGGAGAATTTTCCGAGATGATGGAAAAAATTCCAACACATAGAATACGTATCGCCAAGGTAATCAATTTCTATATTACAGTACTGATTGCGAGTATCATTTTTCACCGGCCAAGGAAAGATACCGTATCCAGTGATCCGCAACAATCACTATCCTTCGTCGATTCACTATGCACAAATGTTATTACATTCGTACAAGTGTTTACAAATCCCCATTATCTTAATCTCATACACTTTATTTGTCTTACCGAATCTTTTAATAGCGTCCAAACGTTATTATTGTAACAATACACGTTACCATCGAATCTATTATTCTCCGATCGTATTTTCATTTTACGAAGATGCTCTCGCAACGATCTGCGTAGATTCTGCTCGAAATTCTTATCCTGGCC
>SHCU01000159.1:20488-41948 GCA_004307685.1 Ceratina australensis | reverse complement strand
ATGAGACTGTTAAAACTGTCAATAACGACATGATGACGAACGTCTCGAGCTTAATAAATCAGTTGAATTTATGAGTCCGTTCGTTACAAAGCGTCAATAGGCCACTATAAGATTTACCTTCGATTCATTTTAGCCGATATAACTGAAACGGTGATTGATACACTTAATTTGTATATAACTCAACGTGAAATACGATAGAAACATGCAAATCAAAGATAAAAGGGTGATAGTGACAGGAGCTGCAAGCTGGTTGGGTTTTAATATCAGCAGGGAATTGCTTCGAAACGGCGCTGCTGTAAGTAACGTGTGCTTCGAAACCATGATAATTAATCTTGATTTAATTATGAAATTAAACTGGATCCAGATGATCGCGATGATTGATATCAGAGAGTCGGATGGGAAAAACGCGATGGATATACTGAATGCGGAGTTCGGTCGCAATCGCGTGGTCTTCTTTCACTGCGACGTCACGAAGAACGTCGAGTTCGATGGTAAGTGCAGTTGACAGTGAGTTGAAAAATACGAATAATCAGAGAATAGTGTTTTACATTTAATATCTGTAACAGATACGTTCAAGGAAGCTGTAAAGACTCTTGGAGGCTTAGAAATTCTGGTGAATAATGCCAGTATAATCAACGAAAATGATTTCACGAAGGCCATCGATGTGAATGTGGTAAGTAATAATACGTACCATATCACCTACAATCAATGTCGAATTAATTGTAAGAATCTTGGGTGAATAATAATCAGACTAATTATCCATTCGCTGTCACTTCACGGCGTCTTGGTTACGGCTTCTAGAAAGATGCCTCATAGAATCCCTTCGAATGCCCATCAGAGCTTATCATTGTGTCTTATTAATTGAGATCAATTCCGGTAGACTGCGGTGATACGCGGTACGCTTCTGGGAATCCAACAAATGCAAAAGGACGCCGGCGGTAAAGGGGGTGTTATCGTGAACGTATCGTCCGAGGCTGGTCTGAGTTCCGCGTCCCATCTTCCAGTATATTCCACCACAAAACACGCCGTGGTCAGCTTTAGCCGATCCTTCTCGGTAGGTTTCGATTATCTACATCAGTCATTTTAAACTTGACAAAACTTCGACTACTTCTTATTTTTTTATATCTGTTCGCAGCAACCTTACCATTATCAGAGGACTGGCGTCAGGATCGTAGTACTGTGTCCTGAACTCACGGAAAATCTAATTATGGAAAATTTAGCGAACAACTGTCCGCAAAATGAAACGACACATAAATTTTTCAAGAGGTATTTCGAATATCATTTATAAATTTATTGTCGGCAGGAATTGACTAAGGATCTCACCTATATTGTCTTATTAGAGTCGATACTATCGCACATGGATTGGTTTACGTGGTTCGATGCGCTCAGAACGGAAGTATTTGGATCAGTGAGGATGGAAAACCTGTGTACGAGGTACAATTGCCTGACGTCCTACCACAGAAACCCGATGAATCCGAAATAGTAGAGAACTGAAGAAAAAATAGGAATAAGTTAAACGTGAAGTTGTAAAAAATACGTTAATTATTGTATAGTTTATAAATTTTTTTATAGTCGCATGCGGTTTATATATAGATGTGTCGTCAAATACATACATATTTTGTTATGAACGAAAATATAGAAGATAACGTATTTGTCTTCATTTCATTTCACCCTGTTAATTATGGATTAAATACGTTCACAATAGATAAGGGGACGTGCATTAATCTCAAGTAATTACACCGGATACGCCAATTGATCGGATTGTTAGGCATTATGGGAACAGTATAGATAATTGTGATAACCAGTGCTAAGAGACATTGTATAAGTCGATGCTATTTTTGCGATGCCTGAAAATTTACAATCTAATAAAAAGTGAATCGATCTAACTATTTCTTATATCAACCCTTTGCATTCCGCTGTCCCCTCTCATAGGACATCGTAATTCTAGCATACCACTCAAATGGGACACTTAAGTTTATTAATGACATTATTATTATTGACGGGGAATTAAGTTTTAATTCTGCGCAACTTTTTGAGCGATGCACGTTCCCCTGAAGTTTTCTCTTGAAACAGCTGAGTAGCTGATGGGCAAAAATCGTTCGGAGTGTAAAGGGTTAAAAAAGAGAAAAATATAGAATTTTGTGTCTTAATTAATGTGTATATTGACTATCTCGCGGCGTGCAGAGATTAAATGTTCGCGGGAGCAAAAAATGTTTTTGGACCCCGAGAGAGTTATGGCAATCCCATATCAGGGACCACTGGAGACCGATTACTCAACGAATCATGGGTAGCTTGAACTTTGATTCCCATCTTTTATCAGGAACCTAGTAAGAAAAACGATTTATTCTCTTCTTAATTGTCTCCCATTCGTTTGTCTTTGCGAAAGCTTACGTGGTCACACGTGGCGACACAATGTCACACTATGTTTTTAGATAACTGATCGCGAAACGACGTGGTCAGCGCACAGAAGTTTATAATCGGGCCAAGCGAATGATAACCCGACAACGTCCGCACTTAACGTCTACGAAAAGGTCAAGTGAAAAATTTCAATCGACGAACGAGGAGAAAAGATATCCATCGTTTAATGCGCGTTGCAGGTTGCTACTCGGTTCTTTGCGAAAGTTTTCGGACAACTAATCAGATTATAGATACCTAATTAGTTTTTCGACATTTTTAAAAATATTTTTGATTGAAAATCGTTCAGGAATTATTGCCACTCGTTTCCCGCCTCGCTCGCTAACTTTTATTCGGCGACGAGAAACAAATGTGCACACACGCATTGTTTCCAGTTTGTCAGTCGGGGTAAAGTTCATAACGAACCGGCTTTCACCGGACTCGAGATGCGCTTCTTAAAACGGGTGGTTTCATTGCAAGCTTATCGTAAAGTTATCGTGAACTCAGACGAGACGGACGCATTAAGTGCACTTTTTCACCGATAAGGAGCCGTGAAGCACGAGCTGCGCGTACGTCGACTCTTTATCATGGCTTCGCGCCACACGACACTGCCAAGACTTTTCACTGCTCTCTCCGACAAAGCGTACGATAAATCTTAAATAGCCTGAAGTTCTGCAGACCGAAAGAACATGAACGTAAAACGATGATAAGGGACGCAGGATATAAGGAACAAAAGATCGTTAGATTCAACGAACTATGTAACAGGCCTATCATTTTTTCACGAATCATTTTCTTTTAAAAACGAGATGAGAAAAAACTGAAGAATTTAATACATTTTATTATCTTCTACAAGGCAAAAAATGTTGAACGAACGACGCATTAAGATTAATTCCAATCAATCTTCATCGGTGCTCCGTCAAAGTTCAAGAGGAATGAGTCAAGGGGAGAAGAGAAACGCGTCGGACCTATCGTTCCCTGCTCGCGTATTCTTGCGATGATCGCTGATCTTCGAAGAGATATGCAAATGAGAGGACGATAGGTCGCGACATTTTTCTTTGCGGTCGTTGCACTGCCGATGCACGTAAGTAACCACGGTTGGAATCGTGCGACATCAACCAGTCATGTTACGCGATATTACGCGCAAGTGGATCCTTGCCTTAGATTCCGTGAATTCGCTTACCACGAAATTAAGACGAACATTCGTTTGAGAAATTACGGAGAAAAGTGCGAATTACGCAAATAAAAGTGCAAGTTACGCATGGAAATGAGTTTACCAAAACAGTAGATTCGTATGCTCGATTGGATAAATAAAACATTTGGTTTGATCCCTCCTAATTGGGGATCATTGCGTAATAAATTATAGCTCGTTAACATTTATCTCCGGGCGATATCTCTCACCTGGCAATTAGAATGGCACGTATAGATTCGGGTAAGTCATGAATCTCTCGATAAGGCTGACGTCACAGAAGCGCAGTTTAATTACGTTTATCTCGGGGGCAGACGCCGCCTCTGCGTTCGAAAGCTTCTTTCGAGCGATACGAGCGGCTGAATTAATTAGTATCAGCGGGAAGGGTTAATTAGAGGCGTTATCGTGTGTTCGAGATCCAGCGAGCGAGGCAGCCACGGCGAGACGAGGGGCAGAATGCGTGGTTCCCCTTGTCCACCCAGCATCCACGATGCTCCCCCGATGATAAAAATTCGAGACGCGCTGTTTCTAGAAATGGCCGCGACGCTTTGCCTGTATAAATACCATCGGTGAAGTCCGATCCAACTTCAGTACGCCCGGCACGCTGGACCTGTTTTGCAAACACCATCACGCTTGATTTCTACTGTCCAATTCTACTTACCGAGAAACATGGGTACGTCGTTCTTATTACACAGTGAAAGATTCAATAAGTATTCTGTTATATGAAAGACATTAATAGACTTCTGTTTTTCTACTCTCAATAATGTGTTACTTTTTAAATTGTAATCACGCTTGATTTCTACTGTCCAATTCTACTTACCGAGAAACATGGGTACATACATGGTACATACATGGTCGTTCTTATTAGACAGTGAAAGATTCAATAAGTATTCTGTTATATGAAAAACACTCGTAGACTTCTGTTTTTCTTCTCTCGATAATGTGTTATTTCTTAAATTGTACTTCAATCGAATAAAATGGCACAGAGAACGGAAATAACAAACGCAGACGTTCCTCTGGATCGGACAAGGTGAGGGAGATCGAGGCGATCAACGGACTCGTCTCCGGGAAGAATGTGCTCATCACCGGTGGGGCTTCAGGTTTAGGAAACGCGTTCATGAACCATTTTCTGAAACACGGTGCAAACGTAAGTATTAAATTCTTCTACGTTTCAAAGATTTATGTCATCATGTTATTTTATTACTTTCAGAAAATTACTATATTGGACATCGATGCGGAAACAGGGAGACGCGTGGAGCTGAGCGTAGAAAAGTCCTGCGGGGAGAAGAAGGTGCATTTTATTCATGCCGACGTCTCTAATCGTAAACAGATAACTGGTAAGCAGTGAGAAAAAGTTTTTGAATCGATACAGTCTTATCGAGGAGTCCCAAAATGTTGGACCTCCTTGTGAAATAATAGATAACGTTCGAGACGCTGGCTGAAAATTGATATAACAATATAAACATTTTGATTGTATAAAAAAGCCGGATGTTTGTTACGCGTAAAGAATGTACGATGTACCGATTTTAATAATCTCTGTTAATTTTTACACTATCATTTTGTAGCGGCTTTCGAAGAGGCTGTCAAAATAATGAACGATATCGATATCGTTATAAATAACGCTGGCATTTTAGACGAACGACGGTGGGAAAGAGAGATAGCAGTTAACATCGTAAGTGAACACGAATAAACCATATGTTGTTTCTTCTTTAATTTGCTTTATTCAGAATGAAAATCATTGTATTCTCGTGATCGATATGTTAGGGAGGAATGGTTTGTACCGCGTTGTTAGCTATGAAACACTTGAGCAGAGATCAGCTAGGACACGGAGGAACTTTGGTGAACGTCAGTCAACACATAGACATCAGGAGCACCGCTCAACTTCCGGTTTACACAGCTACCAAACATGCAATCATTGGTCTATCGCAATCCCTCGCGGTAAGATATTCAATAATATAAATTTTACTACAAACTACTTAAAAACTTACATGTATATAAATTAAAATCGATCGTTACCATCACCTTACAAATTACACAAAAGTCGGTACTAAAAGAGCTAACAAGAACTTCTATATAAATCTACATTAGAGTACGTATCAGTACGAGAACTCCGGTATTCGCGTGATAACGCTGTGTCCCGGATTAACGGAGACCGCGCTGACAGTGGACAGTCCAAACAAATTACTTTCCCGAGTCATGAAAGCCGATTTCGTGAAAAATCTTGAACAACTGTCGATACAAACGTGAGTACCCATTTTCTCGCGATCGAGACAACCACGTCAATTTATTCCTTATCGCGTCTATCTGTTTGCAGTCCGTACGTGGTGGCTCAGGGTCTAATGTCGATCCTAAGGGTCGGAGAATCCGGTAGTATATGGGTGATCGAAAATGGTCGAACCCCGTACGAGGTTTCCGTACCGAATCCGCGAACGTTGCGGCGCACATACAAGAACAATTTCACGTTGCTGGAAACGAGGGTGACGACGAGAGGTCGTCCGATAAGAGAGGTCTGCGACAACACGCGGACGGGTCTGATGAGTTGCGCTTGATGAAGTAACGAAGAAACATCGTTGATCTTCCGCATTCTTCAAGAAGCTCTGAACATCGAAATCGCTTCGATTCATCGTCGTTTTGTATGAAAACGTTCGCGCCGCACGATGCTCGCGTCTATCCGCGAATGGACGGTCGTTACGAAAATGATGATGAGGGGTAAAATCGGATCTCGCTCGATTGCCTGAAAGCAACTGAGAGAGAGTGGTTTCAAGCACGTCTTACTTGACGCTTCGTATAGACAAATTAATACAATGTTAAGTATTTATGTATATAGATAATGCACGCGCATACACAATGATCTTTTTGTACACAGAACAAGGCTCTAGCGCTTAAGACTAATTCGATTGTTAATAATAACCATGCAACTGTTTTCTTATACGATTGAGTCTCTTTTTATTTCTCTCTGTGTGTTCAGTAACGACGATTTACAATCATTTTCATTTTATGCCGAACAATTCTTTCATCCGTACTAAAAACACAACCATAATTGACAAATATTTCCTGAACAAATGTCTCTCGAAGTAATTGGTGGGCTTAAAGAGTACAACAAACGTTATTTTATTACTTCAGTATTATTCAGCAATTGGAAATCACAATATCTGCTGTACAAAACAAAAACTTATCATCCGGAAAACCGCATATACCGTGCATTTCTTTACACGTGCAATGCATAAAACTTAAAAGTTATATCATTTTTTTTTTCGTTCCCCCATATTTCTCTCTATAGTTTACTTATCATTACTCATATATGCTTTATACTTTTTTTGTAGTTTTACCTTACTTCGCAACTTTACTGATAGCTTACGGAGGTTTCTTCGACTTATATATAACTAAATCTCATGTTCTGTATATATCTGTATACGCATGGGACTCCATCATGAGCCATAAGAAAATAACAGTCGCAAATAATATACCTATTCTTCTTATATTCGCGTCTTACATCTTTAAGGACATTATTATGATTTTCTAGAGTCTTACTCTCGCGGTCGGCACACAGCGTCCTCGTACATCAAAGTATTTTATCGAAAATTGCAAGCTATTAAACGCAGTCGAACTACAAGAAGGCACGCGCACTATCCATTTTCTCCTCCACTAGCATACCACGTTCAATATTTCAAAAACTAATAGTCAATACGGACGATGTACGATTCGGCTTCGCACAAGTGTACCTCATTTAATCATACGAAATTAATTTTTTTTTTTTTTCTTATTTTTCTTCCTCCCATTTTTGAGGAACAATTCGTAGTTCCTGTTCGAAAAATCAAAACCTGTTGGTGAACACGTGAGTAAAATAATTATCTCAGCTTAACTCATATACACGGTCATCATCTCAAATAAATAAAGTTTTGACTGTTCGAAATAATCATAACATATTGTCCTATTACTATCATGCGGTTCGCGCATGTTCCATTGTTTCCCCTTACTTTTTTTCCGATTTTTTTACCTTCGAGAAGCTATAAAAACAATTAGTGTTCCATGCGCCTCGTTCGAAAGAATCCATATAGCATGCAACACAAAATATTATAATTACGTAGTCACTTTTCTTTCTTTATACAATCTTTCTTAAAGTCGACTCATGCTATTTTTTCATTTTACAAAAATTTTCTTGAGATTCCTTTCTTAATTGTATAGTCGTATGCTTGCCGAGCTGATTAGTAATATTGAAAACTGTATAACTAAAAATTTCAAACTTGCCTTTTAAGTCGTAGGACATATCTCTAGATATCGAGATTTTTCAAAATTAACTACCGATCACAATGATTCGTATTTATTTGTCCAAAACTTCTAAACGCAGGATTTGTAAAACATCGAGTAGTCTCCCACGTTCTCACTTGATATACAAAAAGTGAAGCTCTATCCAAGAACTTCTAATCCTTTCATTACCATTTTTCTTACCGTTATTTTCTCTTCTACAAACCATCGAGCTCCCATTAAACTTGAATAGAGTAGACTAAGATTTTTACGCAAACGTGCTCTGAATCTCATTACTACATAAGGGAAGACCGCGTATCGTAAAAATCTTAATCTAAAGTGAATACTTATATTTAGAAGCACGACGTTCCGTTCAATAAGATACGACGCGATTGTTCTGTTGCGATTGAGTAGTGGATTGTTCGTTGGTCGTGCGAGTTTGACTTCCAGGATTCATCTGCTGCTGCTGATTTCCAGGCTTACGATTACCTCCTCTGGAACCTTTGTAACCACCTCGAAAACCAGAACCACCAGCACCACCACTACCACGGTACATGCCTCCCATTCCACGATTGTAATAACCGCGAGCACGAAAACCACCACGTCTTGTGGACGCTACACCGAACGTTTCAGAATTCAACTTGCGCTCAGTCCTCCAATCCGTACGCTGGAATCGCCTACGCAAAAATATATTGAACGACATAACACGTGTTTCTATCAGAGAGCTTGTCGTACAATCAAACTTTCAATTAGTCGTCTTACCCTTTACTCCTCTCAACGGCTTCACAGCTGATATTGTCGAAGAACGATTTAGACTTGTCATAATGAACTATCTCAGGCTCCTCCTCTGGCTCACCTTCGCCTGCTCCAGTCTCATTACCGCTATCATCCTTCTTTTCATTATCAGCACCAGCATCGATCTTCGTTTTCGCCAACTGAGATCTAAAATTAAAGCATGAAACAAATAATTCGTGATGCGTTTAAATCTTTGAAGTGTCGATGCGTTGCGTAAACAAAGCATGTACGTGTGACATGTTGCTTTAAAAACGCACAACGTTTCTTTTGCATGGCATCCACATTCGTCATTTCAAATACACATGAAATGAATCCGGCACGGCCATGCTGAAATTTATTTACAAAAAAAAAAGATAAGTACCTCAATTCCTCGAACTCGGTGTTGGCCTGCTCGAAATCGTAGTCATTATCAAATTTCAGTGTATTCTTGGGCTTGGCACCAGTATTACCAGGTGGGTTCCTGAAGCCACCTCGACCTCCCCTTCCTCTAGGTCGCATATTTCCACGATTTATCCATCCGCCGCGATTCCCTCGGCTGCTTTGCGCATGATTGCCTTGTCCTTGCAATTGAGCATCCTGTTTTATCAGATCACGTTTTCCCTCACTGTATTGCGATACAGGCCCTCCGCCGGGTTTATTACCACTATGGGGGAAGGGAGAACGTCTAAATTAAAAATTACAAAACAAATGTTAAATTAAATTTTACTTTCTGAAACAATGATAAACGATTTCATATTTTTGTAGATACGAAATCTGTACCTATCATGATCGCGCCGAGCAGGTTGGATAGTTCTCATATTAGTCTTTTCGCCAAGCTTCCCGACATTACCGCCTTGTTGTTGCTGCTGTTGCTGCTGCTGATGACCTACTTGAATACCTTGATCCATAGTTGGACTCTTTCTAGTTAATAGGGACGATGTCGGCGTCGTTGATCGTGAACCTCCACTAATAAGATCTAACACACCTACAAGAGACGTAGTAAACAGACGTTCGTATTCCATTTGAATATCATGTACAGCAATGTCAAGGTCAATAATTTAGATACTTATTTAAATATCTAATATAACATGTAGAATATGTAATAGATTTGCGTTAAGTTCTTCATTCTAGCATTAAATGAAATGTAAAACTACACTGATTATACATTGCATAAAAAACGAATCTCAGAAAAAAATTTTCTACATGAAATTTCAACTGTTCTTGCTATTATGTTACTTGCGAATGCAGAATGCTTTCAGTTCTATTTAAATGAAATCCAAATGCACATTTAGGATAAAGTCTTAGAATATAAATGCAAAATAAAAGAATTTTCATGCATGAACTGATAAAAAAACTATTAAAAAAAAATGAGCATGAATTTATGACACAAGCTATTCATTCAATTAATAAAATTGTAGCATAAAAAATCATCATAAATATTAAAATATCAAATTTAAATATTAATTATTGTACAATTATTTGCATTTACCTAACGTATCATGTTGAAGATAAAACTCAGATATACAGTGCTAATAAGTAAATCTTAACAATACGACGCATTTAAGATAATTTAAGTGTAAAAGCTTAATAACAGATTTAACATTGTAAAAGCAAATTACGGTAAAGCAACAAAAATATTCTATTGCGTAAGTCTTTTAGATAAAAATAATATAAACCATAAGCATATAAAAATATTAGTGCATAATAAAAAGTGCTGATATCATTCAAGAACATTATTAAAAGTAAGTTAGTAAGCAAGCAAAAAATAAATGGATATTAGAAAAAGCATAATGCGCATATACGTTATTGCGTAAACAAGGATTAATCGTGCAATAAAAACAAAAGAAAAGAATAAGAAGCTTTTCTAAATGTGCTACCAGTGCATTATATAAGCAATTAATAAAAAAATTTTAATTCACTTATATGTAAATGAAATTAGCAAGCATTACCAAAGACGAAGAAGCAAACATGCCATTGGCAAGGGATAGTTCATAGCAAAAACAGTTTACCATCTTCCAAAGATTGGTCTTTTGGTAATGGGTCGACATTGGCCGTCGGTAGTGAGTTTGGGATAGAGATGGCATTGGGTTCTGCAGAGCCCAAGCTCAACTCACTTGGCTGTTTATTCATTGGTGCACGTGGATCTCTAGTAGAAGTTGGCATGCCCATTACCGGCCCCATGGTACCCATTGTCATGCCATAGGGCGCTCCATATTGACCGCCCATTGGACACATCATTGGATGACCATGATTAGGTTGTGGCTGGTACGATTGATGGCTCATAGACGGTTGCACCGTCATCTATAAATAACCAAAGCTATTTAGCAATCATAATTGCAATGATCCTAAATTATGTGGTTTGTTAATCAACTTGAAATAAATGTAATTAATGTCATGTGTTATCATTCATATTAAACGAAGCTTAAACATTAGTTACATGTAATAAAAAGAAAATGTGTAAATTGCAATTACCTGCACGATAGCTGGATCATTTGGAATGGAACTGACATTATTAACAACTCTGATATCTTTAATGTCTGAACCACGAAATAAGATGTATTCATACACTTGATTCTGTGGTGCCACAGGAAGTTGTGTTTCTCTATCCTCGGTTCCAAAAGAACGAACTAAATTAAAAGAAGAAAATAATTTTATTTAATATTTTTATAATTTATATTATTATAAATTATTAAGAAATATATGAAATAAAATATGTATTATTTCTGACGTCAAGAAACTTAATTATAACGATTTATTCCAATAGGTTTTGAGATATGCCTGAAAAAAGAAGGGCATAAGACATAAACACAAACATGGTAGGGAAGGATGATTACGAGTAACGGATTTCACATTATCCAACTTTGAACAGACAATACCAAACTATATTATCACTGGAAATGTTCCTCGTTCAACTACACTTTCCATATTTCAAAACCTGCTTATTCTCGTTTAAAGCATTCTAATAAAGGCAAATGAAATAACATTCTCATTAAAAAAAAACTATATAAACGTAATATTGCATAAGATTTTTCTACATGGGATATTTAAATACTTGAAAAATTTACAAAAATAAATGTTAATTTAAATAATGTTATCTGATATGCTTCTTTCATTTTCTTGCATCTAACATTATTGCAACCTTAAGTATATTAACCATTCAACGTATTTGTTACCGGCAAAAATATATCAAATGATCTAAATAATTTCGAGAGTTACAATTCGCATCATCGTATTCTGCACAAAATATCAGTTATAGATGACTAGTGACCCCGGTTGTTTTGTATCGAAGCTTTACCGGATGGATCGGCTATCAACTACATTTCGAACGCATTTTCGAATAAAATAAATACGTAGGAATCATAAAGTGTTTGTAAATTATATTAAAACGAAACGTAAAAAACAAAAATGTGGCGATACCCGACAGTTAAGACTGATCGGTGTTGGAGTAATATAACTAGCAAGCGAAGCAGCGGCAAAACTAATTTCGGTATCCATCTTGATTCGCGAAACTCACCATTAGCCAGAGCAATCGTGCATTCTTGAGGATCAACGGTGAAGAGTCGGCCCTCGTAACGAATATCCGCCTTCGATATTAAACTAATCTTCGAACCCAACTCTGGCATTCCTCCGCTCATCTTGAATCGTTTTCTTCGGCACGGTGATCGATGTGATATTACAGGATTCACGATACCATCTGATGAAACCACCAGCTGACACCGCTGACACTGAGCTGACACCGATGTTCGACAGCGGGACTTCCAAGTCTACCAACAGAAATTACGCATTACGCGCATGCCACTTTTAATCACTCACAAATGGTATGTGCAATTTGTTAAATTGCAACAAGGTTGTAAGTAGATGGAAAAACAGAGATCACTGCCAAGAAAAATGTAGTAAAGTCTTAATATAGTCTCTATTTTATAAAACCGTACGACATCATTCGCCAAAAAACGTACACGTATAAAGAATTAATTCTGATTCCTACCGGGAAGTGCCATGTTTGTCTTCATTATTCATCTTAAATGAGAACATGGACTTCAAAAACATATCCATACTGTTTTACGATTTTGAAGAGGCTGACTTCAAGTCTCATTACGTTTGTATCAGTGATCTCCTACATAGGTCGAACCTCGCGTATGTATGCTGTGATTTATAAAAGAACAAGCAGAGTATATATGTGAGCAGAACGCGCGGAGCGCGCGCTGTGTCGTCAAGGGTTCTATACATACCTTACTTACGTCTGTATTATGTGAACATTTAAAAAACCACTGCACACCATCTTAAAATCTCAAGCAAATGAACGTAAATCACTCACACGTGCATGATGATTAGGAGCATGAAGTTAGCCTTTGAAACATGTTTTGGGCCGAGTGTACAGACATCCAGGCGTTTGAAAGTTAGTCTTGCTACATTGGTATTCTTGATTTAAGTCGCCCTAAGATTAATAAAAAGTTGTGTAAGTACATTTTGCTCTGGGTTTCATATGTTAAAGGATCTATGAACATGTAAGCATTTGTACGTAACGATAGAAAGACTTAAACAATACAGTGTATTACCGTTTTATTGGTATGTATATCACTTCTTTTTACAGACATTTCATTGACTAACAATCCTTGCACATTGTACCTTTACCTAACATGGCGGCTTCATTGGGTCGGGTTTGTAAATCTGGTCTTTTAAAATCGAATTATGGCACATTATTCAACCAGGTATGTAATTTAAGAATGTGACTTACCTTTAGATAAATTAGTTTATCTGCTTCGAAAATGTCATTGTTAATCGTGATGTTGGCCTTATAATTTCAATGTATCGAAATTGAAATGAACCTCCTGGTAATCTGCACGTCTTGTCGGCTGCTATGACGTTTTTTTTTCGGAGATATATTAGCCTCGCGTTATCTTTCTCCTCGTCCATTCTAATTAGATATATCTTATGCAGGAACAATAAAATTGACAGAATTTTAGAGAGATTTTATTTCATGTTATGTAATACTTAACAGTAGAGAAAATTGTGATGCTGCCATGGCCAAAACAGATTTAAAAACAGTGTGGGTAGTTTAGAAATATGGAATTTATGTCACAATACATCTTATTTCTCACTTCGACAATTGTTTGTTCTATATAACAAATTGGAAAACGTATTAATGACACTAATGTAGAATAAATAGTTCAATGACTTATGCCTTGAAGTATCTTCTTTACGCAATAATACAAGATGATTGTTATTCAATCAATTGACTTTTAAAATAAGAACATTCCATTACAGGTTGAAAATGATTTATCTCATATTTGAATTTCAATTTAGCAGGTGCATAATTTTTCCACTACCAATCAGTGGTCTAGGGGTAGAAAAGTGGTATGTGTATTTCTATAATCAATTGAAGATGTCTTCCCACCCCACTCCCATTCCTAATGTACAACCAATAAAGATTAAATTCATTATATACATGACTGTAAATCATATTCATAGTAAGTTTCAGCTATTTTTAATAATACTATATAGCACTTAAATTATATATAATGGTACTTTAATTGTATGCGTTACATAAAGCAGTCTTCAAGGATTTACTTGATCATAACAAATAATTAATTAATATTTTTAGCTGTTGGCATGTTTGGGAGTAACAGCGGGTGGTATCAGTGCATTAATTTATGCTTTGGATCGTTCTGTAAAAGCTGACGATGTAGTAGCACATGCACCGAACCAAAAATGGGGTTTTTATGGAATGTTGAGCTCGCTCGATCATAGGAGGTAATTAAAGATATAATATAGATGGCCAAATAATATATGATTTACATATTATTTTTTTTTACTTAGCCTCCGACGTGGTTTCGAGGTATATAAGAATGTATGCGCGGCATGCCATAGTTTACAATATGTAGCTTATCGTCAGCTTGTGGGCGTCACGCATACCGAAGAGGAAGCTAAGGCGCTCGCAGAAGAAACTCAGGTATTTTCTTTATTGATAAGCGTTACATTACAATTTAAAATGCAATGAAATCAAAATAACGTTAATAAATGCGTAAAGAAAAAATGATATTGGTGTAGGTAAAAGATGGCCCTGATGATGTGGGAGAATACTTCATGCGGCCTGGTAAATTGTCTGACTATTTTCAACCTCCGTATCCGAACGAAGAAGCTGCCAGAGCAGCGAACAATGGTGCTTATCCACCAGATTTAAGTTATATCGTTAACTCCTTCCACAACGGGGAGGTAAGTTATTTTCAAGTGTTTCTCTAAATTTACGGATAAATTGGTTATTCTCTATCTGTACGTTTTACATTTCAGAATTATGTGTTCTCATTGTTAACTGGGTATTGTGACCCACCAGCTGGTATGCCGCAGAGAGAAGGTCAATATTTCAACCCTTATTTCGCTGGTGGCTTCCTTGGTATGCCGCAAGTAAGTCAAGGCAATTCCTTCAAATATATACAAGCGATTGTTAGAAGCGAGAATGTTAATTCTTCTAACATAATTTTTAGATTATCTACGATGAAGTACTGGAATTCGAAGATGGTACTCCAGCAACTGCGTCACAAATAGCAAAAGATGTTGTCGAATTTCTTATGTGGACATCAAATCCTGAACACGACGAAAGAAAGAGATTAACTATTAAGGTAACATTTTGTGAATATGAAAAATTGTTATTTACTCGATATATAACTTTAATGTGATTATCACTCGTTCGCAGGTTCTGGCTATTGGGTCAGTGTTAACAGTGTTGTTGTATTGGTGGAAGTACCACAAGTGGTCAACCCTGAAATCCACTAAATTACTTTACACTCCAAAATACAAGAAGCAGTAAATTCTGTTGCATATAAAGCTACACTAGCTCAAATTAAAACGATTCGACGTTGTTAGGTTCCAGAATCGGAATGTAGTTTTATACCTTGTTTGAATATTGCGGCATTTAAAAGGAAGCAGAATTGCACGCAACTGATAGACGTTTTACTTAACACGTCAATCGCCTTGTACATATAACTACAACCAATGATGTCGTCTCATTGAAATAAACCGTTAAACTTATTTAATTGAATATTTGCTTGTTTCATAAACGAAATCCCCGAATGCAACTACCATAAGGAATAAAAGTAACTATTTAAGGGATCATTTTCAAAGAAATTGGTTTATTCGTTTTAAAGTCAAGTTGATCAAGACGGAGTAATCAATTTTTATCTTTATTAGCATGATTTTTAATTACACTATTACATTATTTATAGTGTAATACTGAAATGCGAAGCTGATGAAGAGGTATGTATAATCATTCAGGTAGTTGAGAAATTTCATAATTATTACACAATAAATGTGAACTTGCATTAAGAATCTTATACTTTGGTTTGGATTTACTTTAAAAGTAGGGATAGACATTGCTACAATTTGGATAACAAAAGTTCAAAAAATTATATTATGTTTGAAATAATTTATGACTATATTTCGTTTTCTAAAATGTAACATAATTATGGAAAACCTTTTTTCCGCTTTTTACACAATTATATGGGAATGGTGTAGTTTGTAGCAATCCGTAACAGAATCGCGCTACTATTACAAACCTGATTCCCTATGATCGTTGGAAAGCTATTTACGGTACTTTGGATGTATATTAAAAATTAAGTATGATTTTAACAATACATCAATTATGAAGCTTGGATCAAAGAGTAAACAGTACGTGTATATTTGCACTATAATGACCAAAAAAACTAGCATATATTCCTAATGTATAAATAGTGGAATGGAAAATTAAACATTTTTAATCTAACGCTTCATACATTGATGTATCCATTAATGCAACAATAAATCATATTCATTATTATAAATCAAATTGGTAGTTTGCATGATCCCATTCTAACGTAACTTGTTTATCAATCGAGAAACACTTTTCCATTTTCTTCTTTTTTTTTGTTTATATAGAATAAGAGGCCGTTCTTGGATGATGTCTCAACCAAATACGCTCAATACATGCTCACTTTTATGCTACTTGCACAAAAAGGCACATTATTACATTAAATGTCGATCTCAACAACCTGCTATTTGCTAAAATTTTAATAACAACTAACAGAGAAAAGTAAATAAAGGCTTGGTCAAAATGAGCACACAGAAATATAAATTATTAAAATTTAGACTTGTCTATAATAATTGTTACTGAGACACCTCCGCAAAGCATGAAATGGCACTTATGCACAAATTGAAATGTTTAGCTAATTCTTATTCAGGCAATATGTTTTTTTTTTCGTTTAAAAAACTTTGAAGGCATAAGTTGTTCTTACTGATTATTACTTTTATTACACAGTCTGTGTTTCCAGCTTTAAGAATCAAAATATGACTTTTGTTTTAGATTATATTAACTTAAAAAGCTGAAACAGCATTTTCTTACATTAGATGTGCTTGCATATTTTTAAAACAAAATATCAAAATTAATAATAGAGTAATTTTACATGCATAGGGAACTTATTCCAAGCTTACGAAACAATAAGTAATAACAAATTCTTTGTGAATTTTGTAAGTAGACATCTGTTGAAAATTGAAAACACTGATTCAACTTTTATAGTTATCATCACCTTCGTTTTTTTTCATTTTTTATACAGATGTTATTTCTTAGCATATGTCTTTACTCGGCACCCACTTAATATTATTTGGTACCTTCATTGAATCTCGCCCCGTGCTACCGCAGAAAGGAAGAGGTGTTGTGTTTATATGTGGTTAGGCTAAAAGGTTGTACCCTCCGGAGGCTGAGACAGTTTCATATTTTCTTTCAGAGTCATTAAACGGCGAAGTTCTTGAAGAACTGTCTTAATTGTGTATTCTCGTTGCCACTTTGCAAGTACTGGCACACTCCGGTTATCAACCTGCACAATTTAATATGAATTAGTTACTTATTCTAATGCGTTTAAACCAAGAGAAAACAAAAATGAATACTTACTGCACCCGTAGTACTGTTGATGCAATTCATGTTAATCCTGCTTAAAAATCTTACATTGGGAGCATCATCTGGATATCTCTGGCCACAGTCAATTTTCAAACTATACATCCTATTTTCATATGGTGTCTAGAAAATTATTATGAGAATATTGAATATTCTACGTAACAATAGATTTACTTAATTCAGCTCTAAGGATATTTAAAACAAATTATAAATAATTAGCATAATACGCTAAATTCTCATTTTCATATTATACGTAGAAATCAGTTAAAAATAATATCATGAATAAATTACTCTGGGTGGTCCAATTATCATTCCAGTCCAATGTGTAAGAGTCATGTCATCGTCGTTTTCCAAACCCCAACTGATCGTACCATCACCTACGCCTTTCTGTCCTTGTTCTAATTCCTCTAGTAAACGAAAGTTTCGAGGCACAACTAAAAATATAAAATTAACATTACGATATGTAATACGAGTGCTAATAACTCCGAGCACTAATTTAAAAAGCTGAAAGAAGTACAGGTTATGAGCCTGTGATTTTGAGTAATTTGCTTCTATTAACGCTTTTATAATCTCTTGTTAAGTGTATTTACATTTATGTACATGGGGTAACCAAAATAATGACTGCAAGTTCATAAGGTTAAATGAAACATTGATTAGCTTTAAACACGTTTACTGTGCGTGATAGCTTATTATAACATTGAACGTCTGCTCGTATGCTTCATCAAGATTTCGGGGATGTAAATCGACCAGTAAAATCTATTTTATAGATAATCCTTTAACTTTAATCGTGTTATAACTGCTAAGTACAAGGTATACTTGTTTTTTCCATCGCTAGCTCGTAAAACAGACATAAAATACTTACCCACACCGGTAGTAGGTACCGCCATGATATCTTATTTTTGTGAAGCGCTGTATATTTTTCTAAGGAGTAGCAAATAACACCAAATAATGTACTCCGAACTAATCCACCGTAGGATGCGCGAATTATCTATAACGCGAATCTTTCATCACCCAAAGGTAGAGCAAGGCAAATAATATCTAATGTCCAAGTGAAATTCACTTTGCGAAAATTCAGCCAACCTCCGTGAGGTTGTCTGTTTCCACAGACTGTTCACTTACTAGACGGGATTACCGTATCATAAATTTTCGATTCCGCGATTGCCACGATTGTTTTTTCTACAAATTTCCATTGTTAGATCAATTAGCAAACTCTCGAACGTTACCTACAATACTTTCAAGTTGCATATTAATTAACGAAGCAATCTGAAAATTCTAGTATCGCACACCGACAATTCTACGGCATATAATTAATCTGACTTTATCGATATAAAAGTAAGAGAAGCGTTACACAATAAAATTGGAGAAAGTTCCGAATATAATTTCCATTCTAATATTTCAGTTTCTGCCTGATGTTTTTAAGATCGGCTCGGTATCAGATTTTGAGAATCGATGCTCAGGCAAAAGGTATTCGTTATATTTAATTTAGCGTGCGTCGATTTTCGCAAAATATTGTATATGTTTTACCGTGGGATTAATTAGGGTTCCAATATTTTTCGATACCGAAGCACGGAAGTGACCTGGAAAGAATGGAGGTTGGTACAAGTGACGTCGGCCGGTAGTGGGGAGGATGTCGGGGTATCGTACCGGCTGTGGCATCTGCGCAGGAGCAGTGTGCGGGGCAGATTTTTCAATAATGAACAACCCGTGGCAACTGTCAGTCTGCTCGTGGTGCATTCGTTGACTCTAGCTGCGCACAGTGTGTCCCGGCGTGTGTTAAAATGTGCTGTACAATTAATTGAATAATTCCACTGGACGCGGATTACTCGAAGAACCTCGTCGGATCCTGTGGTGAAAACAGGTACGTGAATAAAAAGATTTTGAATTTTTTCGCGGATTCAAAGACCTGCCCCGTTAACGGAGCGCCGAGATATACCTATCGAGGGTGCATACCATATAAACAAACGAACGCCATTGACCTTTACCCGCACATTGTTACTAATTTCCTAATGTTCACAGGAACTTTTATCATTTTTATAGACGATGGTTTCTTTTTAACTTTCCGTGTTAGTTTGCCCCGCTGAACTTTTAATTCGTGTATTGATATTTGTGATACGGAAAATATACTAGGGGGTTGAACTGTAAACAGAGACATCAAAACAAGTCGATTTATAAATAATAATCAACGTCACGATGAAAGTTGGTGTTCATCGTGATATATAATCTTATGTTTGAAGTTTTATCGATTTTCGTAACCCATTGATTACAATTACTTAAATTCAATTAGATGCGCTGTTTGTTATACTCGAATTTTATTTCCAGATTATCATTCATTTCTGTTACCGTGAAGACTATGAAGATAGTATAAAAGTTGACTTTTTTGCGTATAATAATAGACGGGAAGAATATATCCAATTTTGTAAACCAAACGAAAGTGAAACGTTTGATATCTTTCGACGGTGCACGCCGAGTGATTCCAAAAAGTTTTATTCGCCCTCAATGGCTTCATAACATTTCGTAAACGAGTTTCTGTCACGTATGCAACAGCTCTGTCATCGGGCGAAGGCTGCCATAAAACATTCGGGATAGAATCGTGCGAAACGATAATTACGCTACGGTCAAGTTTCAATCGTCTCGAGCCCCACGCAGCGAGTCTTAACCCAGTAACTATTCTCCGATCGAACGGATCTGTTCGATCGTGACTGTTTTCCATTCCGATTGTCGCGCAATCGTCGTGAATGAACGCGACGGTACAGGCGAACCGTGAAAAGGAGAACGACGAAAGTATACGGGAAAGCAATTAAACAAATGAGTTTTTCCTCGACTCGTTTTACAACGATCGTTCGGGCGTGCCTACGTATACACCGTTATAAACGCGATTAATCTCCACGGTATTTAATTCCGAGCAAGAATTTCGCGCACAATCGTACGAATAATTGGCCGGAGGCACCGCGGTCGCCGTAAATTTTTTTTAATCGTGAATTTGTCGTTGCGTGGCACGGCGCGGCGTCAATGGCACGCGCGCGTTATTGCGTTCGCGAAAGCTTTCACCGCGCGCGCCCACTTCGCAACGTGGATTGACCGTTATCGTTCACGTTCGATAACATTGTTGAAAAGAATACGTCAATACAACCATGCAATATGGCATGCGGTAAAAGCTAAATCATAGTATCTGACAATTACAACAACTTCGTGTTTCAAAACTTCTAAATCGTTGCATCAAGTATTTTTAGGCGACGTATTAAGTCTCATTATTTAAACTGACGATACGATAAAACGATGCGAGAGTATACCGTCGTCGCTAATAAAAGTACGTCACGAGCACGACGATGCGAGCAGCATTTTCCATCTCGGAATAATCACTGTTTTACCACTGTTTGAGATTAAGGTCATTCCAGCTATAGTATATATCTGACAACAGAGGATTTCACGTAGCTTTACCATCGTCAGAAATTTACGGAGGGATATCTTTTCGCATTTTTCATTATCATTTTCCCTCGTTTTATCAAACAAACGAGGAAACTGGCACACGACCGCGCGCGCGCATGTTTAAGCATCTTTGGAAGAAACGCGATACAATATTCATTCGAGTGGTCGTTTTATCTTCCGAATTCGTCGAACAGTCGACGCATTATTTTGCATCGAACAAACAACGGCATACATTTAGGAAATCCCTTGGGGAGAGAGACGTGACGTAGTCGTTTTCGAACGATACGAAAAAAATGATATAAGAAACGTTAATGTATCAGAAGTAGGTGCCGAATACCATTTTTATCCTGAGGACACTTAGCAACCTCCGCCCACCGGTGACATTTAAGAGATACGAAACCATGTGCGTCAAAGTATCTTTAAATACGACGGGACAAATCTGTGCCGGGTGTTGCGGATGGGTCTACGTCAAAAACAGCGTTAGAAAGTTAAAAGTACCAGAACGTAATGATCCA
>SHCU01000158.1:205095-248430 GCA_004307685.1 Ceratina australensis | reverse complement strand
GCGTTGGATAATTTTATCTCGATCGAACGGTTTTCCGGGAAATCGAAATCAAATGGAGGTATTAATATCTCATTGTATGGTCACGTGTATACAGCGACACCTTCCCGGGGTGCGCGCCGCGGTTTTCCATCGGTTTATTTCCCTACCGCCTCCCGTTTACCCAACCCCCTTTTTTCCACGGGCATTAAAGCGAGGAGACCATCGCGTCCAGCCGCGTGCATCCAACGAATCACCCGCGCCGCGGTCACTTTTGGATACCGGGGAAAATATTCGCGATCGTCGAAACAATTACACGTTGTTTGCGCTCATATTATCCAATCGCCGGGCTAACCGAGCCGGCTCGATGTCAATGAATATAACGACGGCCAAGTGTTTGCGTGTAATTAGCGCGAAGGTGAAATGACCGATGAAAATAGCGCGAAAGGAATTCGCGGGACGGCTGAATGAATATATAAGTTGATGAGGCAACCCTTTAGGCAAGGAAAGATGCATTGTTCCCCCGATTAATCGCCATGTGTTTGCTCTTAAATCTTGTTTCTGCCTTTAAAATAGCGACCACCGTTTCGGTATAATGCCGCCGGATAATCGCCAATTGGTATCGTCGATATTTATTATCAATTGTACTATGATCAATGTGATTTCCATTGGTAACGAGAAACGCTTCAAATCAACGGGACAAATTTTATCGACTCGAATATCAGTCCAGATTATATCTGCATTTACTAGCATAAGAAAAATCTGTTCTTAAAAAGCACAACGCTTATTTCGTATATGCCGCCGGATAATCGCCAATTGGTATCGTCGATATTTATTAACAATTGTACCATAATCAATGTGATTTCTATTGGTAACGAGAAACGCTTCAAATCAACGGGACAAATTTTATCGACTCGAATATCAGTCCATATTATATCTGCATTTACTAGTATAAGAAAAATCTGTTCTTAATAAGCGCAAACTTAAAAAGCACAACGCTTATTTCGTATATTGCTTGTTTGCAATGTATCGAACTTACTTATCAGTTCGCGAATTATTATGCCTTTAATCCGAGAAAATCCAGTCAACCAACCAGTCGAACAGCCGCGAATACAGTGAGTTTCGAAGGTTATTGCGAATAAAGATGGTCCCTAGTTGATAACGTCGTGCTAAGATACCGCAGTCCCGAAGCTAAGTAGCGTATCTTGATTGGAATCTTCGCCCCTTGCTCGATTCAACCTTCGCAGGCGATGCACGGTTCAGATTTGGGATTTCTGCGCAAGAATCGATCCTACTTATACCGAATCGCGAGTTGGCACGAAACTACAGGCAGCACGTCGGAACGCGTTACGAGTTACTCAAAAATATTTCAACTCGCGATAGGGGATGAATCATAGGGAATGACAAGTGTAAATGTGATTAAAGAGTCGCGTTCGTGACGATTAATTAAAAAGGAGGAATGGTAGAACGTCTGCTAGGGGACAGTAGCGGCAGTAGTTTCAGTCGAAATTTACTTTTCGAATCTTTCTCCCGTACCCCGCGAAAGTGGAAAATTAACAATATTGCGAGCCGTGTAAATACGGTAATGGCAGATAATATGTAAATAACTATGCGGCATCATTAAACGAACTGGCGCGCGCATTTATCAAACGCCGCGGATAAATCATCGTTTTAATTACTCGCAGGCGATATTCCCGGCGCCTGGCTCGCGAACCTTTTTACCTCTAGTTATTCTCACTCTATTTCGTATGTTAAAGTCACGCGTGCCGGAAAAGCGGCCCCGGTTATACATAGGACGCGTTTCGCTTTGTTCCATCGAGTCATTTATTTCGGCGCGGTAATGAAAACATAAAAGACACCTGCAGAACGCGCAACGGGCACCCGCGTTATTTTATATTTTCGCGCTGCGAGGGCTACAGAATCAGATGGGGCAAAGGGCTCTCGCATTCCCAAAAGTGAGCAAAGGCACCGCGACGGGGGAAGAGGAGCCTGATGCAATTTTTACGTAGCTGATGCCGGACGAAAGTGCTATCAATTATGCCTGAATTATTTCTTCAATTGCTTTATAGATCCTAACAGTTTCCAAAGAACTCAAAGAAATATACAACCTAAAAATTTAATCTATATGATACAAACAATATTTCTAAACGAATTCCGAGGTAATCAATGTACAGAATTATTCTGAGGTTCACGTTTATGACCGTCGGTAGATGTAGTTTATACATATCAGCGCGGCGAAACGCAGGCACGATTAAATTCTTAATTCACCGTCGACCGCAACGTGAGCCCGAGCCACGTCTCGTCCTCCCCGGGCAATCGTCGACAGAGGGTTCGGTGCGGCGCGAACAAATTCCGTTTCCGGTCGCATTCAACGTAAAAGTGGTCTGCGTGTGTCTCGTGCGTGCGTGCATGCATACATACACTGCCGCTCAAAAGTATGTGGACACTTACCATGTTCATGAAGTTTATGATATACATATAATGTACACTCATATTATTAGACAATATTTTTTGCTAAATTCTATTACGAATATGTATGTAATGTATTCCAACAGTACTAAATCAATAATTTAGTACCGCGTTGCCAACCCATTCGCCCGATTTGAATCCCATAGAAAAACGACAGGTCTGAAAACGATGTCCTAAATCTGAAAAACATTTGTGGGAAATTTTCGAATCTTAGTGGAACGTTATTAATCGCGAAATGTAATAATGACACAGTTAATAGCCAGAATGCCAAGACTAGTAAACGCGGAGGTGGGCATGTAGATGAGAAGAAGATATAATTATTTTTTATCATCCTCTGTGAGATATTTAACACTAGAAAGACTGAAACTTAGTATATACCTATATTGCCCAAAAGTAGTCAAAATGACTACATTGTATGAGAATAACTAAGGTGTAGAGAAATTTATTTAAAATTAGTTTTTAATATTTCCTTATATTATCTACAGTTATTAAACAGGTTATTAGTAAATATTAACAATACAAAAAATTCCTATACACATAATTCTTTTTCTGATTGGAAATAAAAAACAGTCAAAATGACTTCCTTGGGCAATCTAGTGTTAATAAATTATTATCAAAATATGTTCTCCAGCACTGTACGAACTGATACATACATACATGATGATCAAATTTACCAAAGATATCGTAACTTTTTTCAGGTAGTTATAACAATCAAGGAAGTGTCCGCATACTTTTGAGCGGCAGTGTACATACATACACGGACGGCTACTGGGCCGTCACGCCCTTTAATTATCATACCGGCCATCACGCCATTACACTTCCGTATACAATTACTTAGCCGCTCCATCGTCGCTCGGCTCGCAAGATTCATGCGAAGATGTCGAGCATCAAGATTAACCGCGCGCGTCGCGCCGTTTCCTCGAAATAGAAGCCTCGGCTAATTTATCGGCGCGCCGGCACACAGGCTTATCACCGTGCGCGATAAGCGCGCCGGGTAAAAGAACGCTGGCAATAAGCAGCGAGCGAGCGAGCGAGCGCGCGGTTTGTTCGCGTTGAATCGGTGCATTACGCGTCATCGGAGCGGCGCGGCGATGAAACAATGAATTAGTCAACAAGTGAAAAGCGTGGAGCTCGCCGGGGTCGGGGTCGCGGTCGACCGATCGGGGCCGATGCGATGCTCTCGCGATTTACGCGGCGCCGGGAATGAGCCGCGTTATTTCAGTAAAATTCTCCTCTGGTCCCGTCGATCGGCGCAGAAAAACTAATATTTCTGCCCCGATATTAATTACATTATAAATCCCACATAATCCCACATTACCGCACGCCCTCTAATTGCCATCAATAATTATCGCATATCTGTCAGCGGCCGGGAGCGTTGTTAAAATAATGTTTAAACTGCACGCTTTAATTACATTGCTACCTGTTGCTGGCTGATTGCAAAATAAATATTTATTTGTTTGAATATTAATCTGCCGCCGCCGCTACACCCCCGCGCGCATCCGATTCTCTGTCGCCGCGGGATGATAACACGCGGAATAATCGGATCTTGAAGCCGGCCTCGATAAAGGAAATACCTCTATGTTTAATAAGTTTAGATTCGTTTATAAATCAATATCTCTCGTATCACGAGATTCTCTATATTAAAAAGAGTGATGTTCGAAACAGTGGTACGTGTATGAAGATAAGACAGGCGCATGTGCCCTAAGCACTTCGCGGGACGTGAATGCGTATCATAATTTTCGAGTTTGAAACGCTAATTAAAAACTTGTAGATATCAAAACCACGGAGATAAGTGGGTGGAAGAGGAAGCTCAGCGAGAAGTTCAGTGGAAACATTTAAAAAGTACGCGGCGGTTAGAAAAAGTCGTTTACCTGTCGCGACGGTATATATCGTACAGGGCATTTAAAACGTTTAGCCATTTCTGCTATTAAAAACGTTCCAAGCTGCACGTTACGTAAGCTATTAAACAGCCGGTAAAAACCGTGTTTGAACTCAAGCCCGCTTCTGCGACAGGGCTGAGTCAATACGCAACGAATGTCCAGCAGGAAACCGTTACGACGACCACAGGGACAGTTGCGATGCCTCCTGTGAGATAAAGGAGCAACCGGCAAGGCGAAGAAAATCGGTTGAGAATGTACGCACGATTATCAGGGGGGGTGGCACCTGTTTGGGGGCCCCTCAAGGTGCACGCTGGCAGAACGTCGTGCGCTCTGCCCACTGGCCATGACGAAGACGTTAGTTAGAGGAAGGGTTTAAAAGGCCGGATGTCTTTCACTTAAGTGCCGTCTGCCCTTTAAACGGCCACCAACGGTTTTATAGAGAGTATACGATCCATTTAAAAAATTCGCGTACTCAGGTTGACGTTGAGTCAATGATTTCTTGTTATCATTATTAAATCTATGATGACGTGACCTAGAATTCTAATTACATGAGAATAGCAAAATGAGTTAGGCTCGATGAGAAGCAGGTGAATCCGAGGTGGTGTTGTTACTCCTTTCAGGCGAGAGAAAAAGCTACTGTGGTTGAATCGAATGAGAGATACACGACGTAGGCGGGAAATTTTCTCCCCGGAGTGGCGCTTAACAGGCTTCGTTAAAAGCGGGAACATCGCGACGAATTATATACGCATAATGGGTAGGATTGCGAGGTTCAAAGGCCTTCGATAGCTCTCAGCCGACCGAAAATCATTTTTCCGCGTGAATACCTTGACACCGGACCTTGTGGCATCTCCAAAATGAAACGAACGCGAGCCGGCTTCCGGCGTTAATTCGCTGGAAATTTTACCTCGCTGCGAAATTCGATTCGTCCTCGAGAGGGGAAGAGTCCGAATTTCGAGTGCCGCGCCTCTTACCGGTCCGCTCGCGAATACTGTAAACGTACGTACACGTATACGTAACACGTATGACCGTCTACGCGTTGCGTTGCGTTGCGTTGCGTGCGTGCGTTCGTTCGTTCCCGGGTGTGTGGAGGAACGTGTTGCGGGATCGCGCCGCGGAACCATTCGGAGAATGTGTTCGACCGGAACGGAGCTAACGGGGTTTCGGCGCCGTTGTGCGCGGACATTGTCCACCGGAAATCATTAAACTAAAATTTAACTACCAGCTAATACTGTAAACCCGTCTCGCCTGTACTGAAAGCCTTCTCTGGTAAACCCTCGGAGTGTAGAATCGTGAGGGCTAGGGGCGGTCGATCGACGATTTCACGCGATTGTCCAGCGAAAGGACGCAGGGAAGAAACTCCTTCGAAACTCGCGAGAACGCTACTTCCCATGACGATTTCGCTGCCGGTGACAGCTTGGCAACGCTCGATTCAATGAAACTCTGCTGTTACAGAAATAGAAAATGATTGTAACCGAGTAGGTATTATCTTTTGAATAAACTATAACATGATACTCGATAAAGTTATTAACCCTTTCGCTCCGAACGACGGGTATATCCGTATTCCACATGAAAATTCGTCGAATATATAATAATTACGATAATAATATAAAGGTAACAAATGTAAATAATATTAATATAAATTAATATATATTTCAATCTACACACATCACTTTCGTCGGGAGGTCCCATTCAAGAGTATTGCTAACTGCCGTAGCGAATGGTTTAAACATTGTATTAATTGCTAAACTAAAAGAGATTATGAGAATCGACGAGGGTGACAGGTAGACGGCGGGTAGTAGTTTGAGTAACAATTTCATAGGAGAAAATGAGCCATCAAAAACAATGCGACAGTTAAAAGGTTTAATTCGACCGGTCAAAGGTGGAGCGGGCCCGGGAGTCTCTCCGTTTGACTGCAATCCTGCAGGTCGATGGAGAGCGAGAAGTGAAACGGACCAGGGAACAGCGATAGGGTAGAAACGAGAAAAAGAGCAGCGCTGGGCGTGAAAGGGGGGCGAGGTAGGTAGGTAGGTAGGTAGGGAAAGGCGAGGTTCGCGGCGGAGGCGGAATGCGAGAGGATGGTGGAGGACGAAGTTGAACCGGTACCTTTCAACCAGCGATGTAGCCGACCTCCGCGCACCGTGGAAACGTACCAGATACGCGTGTACTTGTACGTCGGGCGAATTATTATGGTAAAACGGGCACGAAAGCACCCCCGATATCCTCCGTTACCGGGCCGTGTTCAAATGTACCGTGACGGTGTTCGCGTGGTCATACGGACGCACACGTACGCGGGTGCGTTCGCGTTTTCACGGCGCTCCGCGGTGTACGTATATCCCAACGGCTATGAGTAGTTACCAGCCGGAGTAGGAATGTTAATACCGTGGCTGTCACCGACAGAAGAGCAGGCCCACCAATCCGTCCGACCGGCTTCAGACTTTTCCGACGACTCGCGGCGTGGAAATCGAACGGCAACGATCCCTACACGCAACGCTGACCGTAACTCCGAATTTCGTTTCACGTTCCGATGTACGTGAAATTATAATAATTTGTCTTGTCAGGCTTGTTTAAATAAAATCTATCGTTATAGATCTGTTTAAAATGTAAACTGTGTAATAAGCATACAGAGCACGTTCGCGTGAAAGCTTCTCATTAATTACTCTTATTAAATTCACTCTTACTCTTGTTAAAACAGCTAAACAATTAGCAATCCACTCGACAAGCGCTTATCGCATTATTAATTCAACCGAGCGAGCCGAGGCAAGAATTATTAATAGCTACTAATGGGCAGGTCAGTAATTTCTGATAAAAATGTAGGGACCCGTTCAACGACCGACGGATCTTAATTGCGTAGTATCTAAGAGATAAGTTTCACGTAACCAGGGTAGGAGAGTCGTACGAAGGAGATTAAAGGTATCAGATAGATCCGTAGATACTTATTGTTAGGCGGATATCGCAGATGGAACCGATACGGACGGCCCCAATTAAAGTTCTCGATTATCGTTGACGAGAAATCAGGCAGCGCATCGACTAACCGTTGGATAATTTCTTTCTACAATTTTCCTACGATTATTATAAAAATTGATGAAGTAACCGTTAATCGCTTTTAACTCGTCTAATTAAATATTGCAAACACGTTTCATAAAAGTTTTAATGTACCCTTTCAGTTATAAATAGGAATCCAATAATCATCGTTAATTCCCTCATAGATATTATAAGGAAAAAACTGTTTCAAATAAGATGACGCGATTGTTTAAGCCCGAGAACGATCGACACGTTTCTTCAGCCGGCCTGCGAGACTTGCCTGAACAATAACGCAAACAACCCTATCCCCGATGTGTGTACACGTTAGGTGAGATCAGTTTGTACATCGGTCGCTATGTATCCACGACTCGCCCTGTGTGTATGTGTACTTGAGCCTGATGGAGTACGAAGGTGGAAAAGACTGACTCTAGGGAGTCGATGCTATCGATTCGGTCGATCTATGGAACCTGGACGCTCACAAATCAACCTCTACGCCCGTTCCCCTCGATTCTGTGTACGTTGCTAACCGATAACTATTACTTCCCGTTGCTTAAACGCGGCCCCTCCGCGCCGCGTCGCGTTTTGTTCGCCGGATCAGGGAAACCGGGGGGAGTGGTGCGGGGTGCATGCAAGCGCGTGTCAAACGGTAATTACTTGTAATTATCGATTTCGTGGGACACAATCGAAGAAAAGGCATTACCAGTCGAAGGGAATTTTAATTAAAATTCTGTCAACGCGCGCGGGCATCGCCCGGATCGAAATTAACCGGATAATACGGAGGATCCGAGTGCCGAACTGCTTAACGGGCCTTGCAATATTGAATATGTACACGCAACAATTTTATCAGGATGTTATTTTTTTTTTACGTTCATTACATATATCAGGACTCTTGTCGCGCGGCTTTCAGATCCCGTTAAAAAATCGAATGACGTTAATTAACCTGAACGAGTTTACAAATATACTCTCCGGTCCCTCGACCCGGTAACTCCATCAAGTTGCCGATTTTTTTCCACGCGTTTTCTTTCGCTACCGGAACGGAGTCAAATCTCCTCGCGAATATTCGATTTCACCAGGCGAAATCTCGACCCCGCGGCCAGTCAGCGCGCAGCGCACGGATTGTAATTGAAGCCATTTACATACGGAGGCTGAAAACCAATTACGAATTTCTGATGGCGATTTAGAACGCGAGACGGCACGAGGCTTTGTTTCAGATTTCTACTTTCAGATAATACAAATTCAGTTATATACAAACATCACTAGACGAGATTAAACAGCGAGGAGGATCGAGGTTGGCCGAGAATGCGTAGATACAAATGCTCGAAAACATTCTGCACACGTAATTGATCTTGAACCGTCCCGAGCTGAGCGCAAGGTAAAAGAAGGTAAATGCTTCGGAAACAAAACACCCTCGAATGGGATCCCTTCGCACTTTCCACACCCCATAAACGCGAGGCATGAATAAACGTCGGCGTACGTGTTAAGGGGAAAACGATATCCTGAGGAAGAAACGCGAGGGCGAAGAAAGCCCCGCGCGTGATATACACGTAGCGCAGTCGGCGTGTTGCCGTTGTTGTGGGATAAACGGAGGAGTTGTTACGTCACAGGCCGCGACCAGCGAAAGCTGCGCAAAATAACCGCAACGCGAAACCTGGACGGTCCGTAAAAAAAGGTGGACAAAAAAAAGAGAACCGGGATGGGAAAAAAAAAATAGTGAACCGAGACCCAACAGCGGGGGTAGGTAGGTAGGTAGGTAGAGTTCTCTACCCCTTGATCCTCCTGGCTCGCCGCGGTAGGGATAGGGGAAATGAAATCGACAGGGCGGGCGTCCACCTATCGGTCCGATGGCATGTATACAACACACGATCACACACGTGGAACGCGTCCCACACTCTCGTCGCCGACTCTTTGTCCACGTGTGTCGCGATACGTGGAACGTAGCCTACCACACCGTCGGCTCGTTGCACGCACGCTCCCGGCGCGGGTGTGTGCCCGCGCGTGTTGACTGAACGTGTGTACGCCGACATAACTAAACAAGCAACAAGTGACCTTAAAATCTGCGAATAAAAATACCGGCCACACTGATCGGGTATCGTGCGCAGCTGCGAGCAGCAGCAGCAGCAGCCCGCCACCCCCGGGGCCGAAGTGGGTTGCACGGTGTGTGTTTCGCCTTGCCAAGGAACCCCGATTGCCGCGTGTAAACAACGATATTGTAGTTGCAAAAGAAAAAAAGAAGGAAGGAGGGTGTCAACAATGGAGCCGGTCTCCCCTCCCGGTTCACGTGAACAGTGAAGAAAATCTTGTCGATCAACGTTATATCATCTAATTGTCGCGGCCGTTGATAAATTCATATCCACCGATGGATATTCCTCATTTTTCTGCTCTTTTAGATCCTACGAGACGAGGAAATTGGTACGCGGCACTGTCGACGACGAGCTAATCGACGAAGTTGTTCACTCACGGTGGTAATTGGTGTGCGCTCGTGCGCCAAGTTGATCGAGTTGAAATGTAGACACGGTGGCTCGTTAAAGAGCGAGCGGAATGGCTCGCATAATGGGAGGTAAAAATTGAGCAGCGAACGGGGATGGAAATACGAACGAAACTGCGTAACTCGGCGAGTGCTCGATAATAATATGGTTATTTGACGAGTGATGGGAATCGAATGATGAACCTACTCGGCGGCGGGATGTAATGGGACGCCGGAAAATTTTGATTGGAGTGATCGGGGAAGGAAATCTAGAGGAGCCGTTTGGTCAATTAAGGAGCGTTGTTTTTCGAATAAGGGACGCCGGGCTCAGATTTAGTATGAAATTAAAGAGCAACAAGTGACGTTAAAACTGAACGAGCATAAAAATGCGCACGGTCGATTGGGAGTTTTACCCGGCTCAATCGAACTAAAAGAGCCGAGCGAGATCGTTCGGAAAGGAGGATATGGGGTTAGAGTAAACCGAGAGATAAAAAGGGGTGAGAGCCGACACGGTCGAGGGTAGTGCAGAGATAGGTAAATACTTAGAAGTCACGCTGCTTTATTGACCATTCCTGACGTCATCGGTGACTACAAAGAAACCGAACCCCTCTCGCCGGTCCATATCTTGGGGGATGAAACGAGGGGTACAGGCTTCCCATCAGAATTAAAAGCGCAAACACATACAGATTACGAAGGTACTTTTTGTTAGGTTCGACGAATCTTCCTTTCAAAAGAGTACCGATCACTGGCTAATCAATTGTTTGTACACGAAATTTTAAGATCTGTCGACAGAATACCGACCAGTGTTGTGATAAAAGTGTGAATTCAATATACGCGAAGAGAGAGAATGAAAATGATAAATTAAAATAAAGAGGGGTAGGTTTCCGTTTTAAGCAGTTTCTACGTTAGTTTCAGTATCAGCCGTCTAAGCAGGAGCTCGCCACTGTCCAGCAACCCTTTCACCAGCACAAGCAGCTTTCAACCCCTTAGCGCTCACGGATACGTCTCCACAGACGGGGGTGATTTTTCTTTGGAACACCAATACCACGGACTGGGCATCTCACCGTTAGAAACTCACAGACTCAATACGAATATGCACCGGTGGGGTTGAGCGTATCCTCTTTCAGCTCGTACGGGATAGCTACCCTCTCTCTTCTCGGGGATCGCGCATGACCAAAATTATTCGCGCTCTTTCTCACGCTACCTTCATTCAGGCAAACATCAAGTGGACCGTTCTTTCCCCCGGGCACGAAACTACTCGATTGTTATCGTTCACGTAGTTCAGTATAACTCGTATCAGCACGCAGGGATAAAAAGTAAGAATATCCCGTACACTTCGAATTCATTAAATTCGCATTAAATCCTGAAATGCGTTTCAACTACTTGAAACAGGCACCGTGTGCCACATCTCAAGAATTGACTTGTCCTGCTTAAAAAGAAAAGAATTTCATAGACTTTCTTCGGTTCTCGAAATTCAGCTGCATTCGAAGCGTGTACGCGACCAGCCTATCCCACATCAACCTATACCATCGCTTCGAAAGTTCCCGTTACACCCCGACGTGGACACGGGCTCACGTACACGAAAGCAGCGTGATAAAGTAGAAAAGCTCTCCGTTCCTGTCCAACCATTCGCGACACGCTCGCTGCGTCCTTCTCGTCGGCTCACCGTCGCGAAGCATACGAGCGCGTGGTCAGCTTGCGAGAAAGCTCTCCGTCCTGCCAACGGTGTCTATTCTATCATCCTCTCCGTCTTCGTCCACGCTAGCCGCGCGGCCTCTCTTTCCCGCCGGCTCCGGATAGATCTTTCCGTCTTTGTTTTCTGCTGGCCAGTCGAGAGTAGGCACCTACGTCTCGGACGAGTTCGGGGATGTTCGTGTCGTTCGCAGTCGTCCTCGTCGCGCCCCAGTGGACGTCCGAGCGCTTCGTCTTCCTCCCGCAATTTATCCCCTTCTCTCGGCGTAACCTGTTCACCCACCACCGACGATTCCGTCGCAAGCTTCCACGATCGAGATTCTCCTCGTTGCACGAACGACTCCCTCGTTGATACCGTCTTCCTCTGAATTCATTCAGGGCCGGCTGCTGACTTACCATTGCCCCATACGAAAAGCTCTCTCCCGAGCTTGCAACAATTCATCTGATCCTACCCTTATCTAATCTTCTTCTAAACTTATTATAAAATCTATGTACAAGAACGAAATACCACCGGTAAGTCGACGTGTACAATAATATAAGTCCTCGTTAAAGAAAACAGAATAAAAAAGATGCTGACACTAAGAATAAGGACATTTATAAGATAGAGGAATTTCGAATCTGAAGCTGAAACGTACAGAAAGGGGTGCACCGCGTCGCTAGTGCCAGGCAAGAAGCGACTCGCGCTTTCCTTCTCGCTCGCCGCTCGGCTACGTATAAGTGAGTCTCTGTCGCGCGTCCAGCATCCGTTGTCTCTGTTCGCCGACACGGTCGGCTGTTATCGCGCTCGCAGCCAGTTAGGAGAAGCAGCCGGCGAGCTTTTGCGTCCGAACGTGAGAGGAGCCACCGTCCGGGGCAGCGGCCAAGAGGGGTCTCCGCTGGTGGCCGGCGCGCGTGTTTCTCTCCCTTCAGCTTACAGCATCCGCCGGAGCTTCTCCTCTCTCCGCCTACGCGGTGCGAATATGCCGTGTGCGCCAGTGCGCCCGCAAGCCCGCAAGTTCGCGCTCCGCCACGCAGCCGAAGCTCTCTCTAGCCGCGCGCTGCTCGGCCACGTTCGTCAGCCGGGCCCCACGCAAAAACGCAGCGGGGCCGCGCGCGAGCCGTTTTAGGACGATATCCATTACACACGACGGACGACGGTTTTCTTACTGACTAAAAGATTTCCGAAACCACGTTAAGACGAATAAAAGGACGAACCGGGCCGGCTTGCCGAGTAGTGCGTCTGGACTAAAACACTTAAGTTAGCCTCCAACGATCGTGCAACGCTTTTAATCGCAATCACCGTGAAAATAATCACAGTTCGACGTGGTGTGAACACGAGTTTAAACACGCGCGCATCCCACCGGACTCGACGACCCTTTAGCTTTTTCAACATTTCAACGGACCAGTGACTGTGAGGAAACGAACAGGATACGTCAAGGACCACTTATCCAGTGCGCTGTTTTCGTTTGTGAAACAACGTTTTATCAACATCCTAGAATACTTCTTCTTGGAATCGCAGTGATCGCACAGGTGAGTCCGCCTTATCAACGAACAGTGATCATTTATTTTGTTCCTTCCCCGACTCTTTGGTACTTGCCTCGTCGCGGACACGTAACCAACGAGCGAACTTGTGAATTTATGTTATTAACACCGTGTATAACGATGATTTTACAATTCTATCGTTCCAAAATGTCAGTTCTCGATTGACAGTTTGATATCCTCCAGACTTGGTGACCACGAAACATCACCTCTGTTGCGAACTGTCAGACAATGCTCCGATATAATTAAACCCATACCGACAATCGAATCGTTTTTATACAATCTGATATTCTTTTAGTAGCGATAGCAGAAAATGTTTCAAGTACTGCCGCTGAACTTTTTAGAGTTTTATTCCTACGTATGTAGATCCTGAAATATTTGATTAACTAGTTGCACACTTCTTCAATGTTTTCCGTTTTCGTTGAATAATTTCGGGGCGGACGATATTTCGCTAGTTTGTCGTATTTCTTGCTTCCTGAATTCTGATTAAGAATTCCGTATCCTCGAAGGTGTTGGATGTACTTTTCATTCATAATTAGACAATTTCCCTTCGGACCGGCTTGTCTGTCATGCACGGGCACATTCCCCTTGCTTGAGAGGGAGCTTCTCAGGCAAAGACGCGTCTGCGATCGTGTGGTGACACTCGTGGTGACTGTGCAGTGATGCTGGTGCTAATTGTGAGCTAAACGACGCGATTAAACGACCGATCGGGAAGCGAGGCGTAAGAACATTTTTTAGAAAAATCGAGTTCGTAACGCGCCGCGGTGATCGACACACAGTGCAAGTGACACTCGCTTTGTAATTATAAAAATATCGCGTAAATCGCGTGCTGCAGGGAGTGTGAAGCAGAAAGAAATAATATTTTTGAAATAATTATCTGCTAATACAGTGCCGTAATTACGAATTAATGTTGTCGTTAATAAATCGCAACACAATATTGTCGAGATGTCAATAAAACGAAATCAAAGTCACGTGCGCGCTTAATTAAAACGTCGCAAATATTGATGTTCTATTAATATTATAAATCTCCAGGTACTAATAAACACGGGAACGTCAATTATCGAGTGAAATAATTGCTTAAACGAAAAGAAATTTTTAAATCCAAGGACTATTCGTATTTGCTTTGTCAAGAAGTCAGTGAAATTCAATAAACATAGTCAATTTTAAATAGAACGAAATCACAATTATTAAAACTCCAACGAATATTTCTAATGATTGAAAAATTCAGTTTAGATCCCAACAAATCTTTGGTACGTCAAACAGATAAATGGTTCTTCGATCATTAATTAGCTGATTACTTTACGCGAATTATACGCGAAAGGCATAAATCGTAAGTCAACCGCTGTAAGTAGATACGGACAGTGTTTATCAGACGTAAGACGACACACTGCGAGTGGAAGTGCTCTTCCGTCGGCAGCCGGACAGAACCGGGCAAAGTATATCTAAAGCTAAAGAACTAAAATTGAAAAATATACAAAAAAAATTAATCAATTATAAATAGAATTGAAATATTTTAAATCAGAAAAATAAATTAAACTGATAATACGTATGATAAAAAAATTTGCAACTAACATCCGTCTTTTAAAAAATACTAAAGTAAATTAAAATAAACTTGTTTCGTTGCCGTTTGTACTTATAATATAAATTCGTCTCTTAATCATATCTAACCATAATTCTCAATATCCGATACACTGTATAATCCTTGCAATTATACATTGAAATTCATTAAAATAATCATATTTTAAAAGAATAAATACGACCGAATTCTCTAAATAAAAATTCATTTAGAGAATCTAAACATCGCACGATTTCGCACCGAGAAAAATCACATTGCCAAATAATCCGTCGACGAGTCGAGACCCACGTTCGGAGGGCAAAATTGGGAGCGTGGTTCGTTGCAATCACGAGGATCACATTGAGTACGAAAAATTGGACACTTCCACGATGCCACGAACGGCTCCCTGACCGTGGCAACGTCCCCATAGAACTGAGGGTCCGAAAATAAGTATCCACTTCGATCACGAACCCGGTGTAACCAGTTTCACCGGTCAGGGCAAAAGGGTTGGGAGGCGACAAAAAAAAAATTCCTACCCGGCCAGTCATTCGGAAAGGGTTACTGCCGAAACACGGCCTCGCGGAAGCGTTCGTCGATGTTGAAACGCCGCGTGCCGCTCGGCAACTTGATCGATGCCCGCGTATAAACAGCTAATAATCAAACGAATCGTGTCATAAGCGATTCCACAGCGGGGTTTTGCCGGGGTGGTGGTAAAAGTATAAATGAGTTTCGATCGCGGTAGTGGGGTGCGTGGCACGCAGGGGTGGGGGATGATAGCATCGGAAAATTTCGATTCCAATGACCAACTTTCATCTGGACGGTTCGGTTCTTGCTTTCGATCCGTCAGCCACTCGTTTCCTTTTGTACTTCTTTCTAGGTAATTCTAGTAGCCTCTAAGGGTCTTCGGTTAGGGACGAGTCGCACGGTATAATTGCGAAATGTAAAACACTTGTTGGGCTCGATTGATCTTGAATTGGATTTTATTCACGTATCGATGGCTAACTTTTTTTTTTGAATCATCGCATCCTCTCGGTCTTTGCGTACGTTGCATTGAATACGTCGCGCACAGTGGAACGTGCATTTGATCAGGCCCGCGCTGCTACTTTGAAAGGCTGAACGGTACTTTCGCGCTGAAAGGTTTCATTGACGTTTGTTCTTGTTTCTATTAAATCGTAGAGGCGATTGCACGCGTTGCGAGAAAGAACCGCGTACCGCTTGCGTGCTCCGTTTGCGAGAAGTCAAACACGGCTGCCTCTCTCGCTCTTATTTATTTTATTTCGCGACGACATGCCCGAAATCCATTGCGACTCTGTTCGCTTTCACGTCCTGCAGCCCGTCCTGTCTCTTCTCACTCCTTAGAAGTCGATTTCACCGTCTACGTGTTGTAGGCTCGTTTCATTTGCGAAAGTAGTCAACTTTCCGAAGTCCATTTATATTTTTTATCTGACAGTCAAACTGGCTCATCTTCTATAGAGGTACGGTGAAACGTTGAATAGACCGTTTCTACTGTCAAAACCGAGAACTTCGGTCAGCTTGACTCGTGGATACCGATTCTGCCTGTAAAATCTCATATCAGATTACCGAGTAAGTTTCGCAACCGTTGAAATTTCGAAAATTCGTGCATGTTTTTCGACGTCGAGCCGGGAGCGGAGATCGTCTCTATTCGCGTAAATCTCGCCGGAATGTAACATAGATCACCGGCAGTATTTCATTCTTCCCTGTCATCCATCGTCAATTTAATCTCTCGCAACCCCTTACGCCGCATGCCAACGCTTCCATTAAAACCAGACACCCGGCCCCACCGCTGCAACTCATAAAACTGGCTCTTCTAAACAAAGCGCAGAATCCTTTATCCTTAAACCTGTCAAACAACCTCGCCGTTTCCGCGTTGTCCACGACCACGAAAAAACGTGAAATTCCTGACCCGTCTCGTCGTCCCGTCCAAGACCGGAAACGTTAGTTCGCGTCGAGTAGTCCACGTAATATCCTGCAGTTAGAGGCAGGTGAGGTCCGTATGAACCACGGCGCGAAAGTGATCTTAACGGTTACACGTCATACCGCGTTGTAATACTGAATACGTAAACGTCGAAGATCGACATGTGCCTCGAAAAAAGCCCAAAAAGGCAGCATACCGACAACAACACACACACATATACATATATGTACCGATTCTATGAAAAAGCACGAGGTCGTTCCCGTTGTTATCGTCTCCCGCTGGTGGGAGCCTGGCTGGTCAAGGTGGGGGGTATGTATGTTCCGAGGGTGAACGGTATGATAACGTCGAACAGGTCGACACGCGATGTATCGGTCGGCGGAGAGAGGAAAAAAAAGGGGGCGCCGGTAACGGGGGTGGATTGAAGGTTGCCCCCGAAAGAATCGAAAGTCCTGCCGAGTTAGAGAGAGCGCGACCGGGGGAAGAAGGAAGAGTAGGAGAGTGTTGAAAACGGGTTTGGGGAATCGTGGTTGCTTGTAAGGGCTAGTATGTAGAAAAGAGAGAGAGAGAGAGAGACATGGAGGGAGAGAAGAAGGGAGTGAGAGAGAGAGAGAGAGATGCGTAGAGGGTGAAAGAAATAGAAGGGGTAGTTCGCGTCGAAGAGAGAAGGGGATAGTTTGTAGAATACGGTGGGGTAGAAGGAAAAGTCGACGGCGGTAGGTGGTAGGGGCACGCGAGGCGAGGGTGAGCGGGTTAACTGCAAAACCCGATCGTCCGTGTTTTTATCTTAAGACGGCTCTCCGGCTAGAAGCCGCGTAGGAGAAGAAGGGGATCCTCGGTGGTTCTGGAAGGGGCTCTTCTCGACCTCAGAGTCCGGCAAGAGGAGTGGAAGCGGCGGGGGTTTTCTGGTGGTGGCAGCGGTGAACTGTCTGGTGGTGCGTGGGGGGTGGCAGTCTCGGCTCTACGGAATAAATGGTAGGGATAAGACTACCCTCGGAGGCAGGAGTGCGTTTGCGCCGCCGCCGTGGAGGTGGCATCGGGTGCTAAGGGTTGCTTATTCGCCCCAGTCCCTGGCGGCGGAGGGGTGGTCTCTCTCTCGTCCGCTCACGACGGGGGTGGGGAACCCCTCGTCCCCGACTGCAGGGTTAGGGTGGTCTTTAGGTCTGTCAGTAGCAAAGCGGCGGCCTCATCATACGGAGCTGCCGGGCTGACCAGCCAGGCCGAAATCACTTAAAAGACGCGTACACCTTGTAATATAACCACCGTAGAGGCGCGCGCGCGCGCTCCCGCGTCATCCACCTTACACACACGTATATAATATAGATACATATATATATATACATACACGAACATACGGCTACCCTACAAGCACACCTACAGTACCATATGTGCACACTTGAACAGGCGCGCGCGCGACCGGATTGTATATGTATATAATAAACTCGAACAAGCACCAACATTGCGACTCGCAAACGGACAACTGCCGCGAACCGATACAGGTCGATCTACAACACGCTGATCTACGACACACGACGTGGATTGTGCCGAAGCACGCGGACACTGGTGCTGTTACGTATACACGCGCGCGACGTGCTCGCCTGGGTGTACACAAATCAAGAACGCGAACGGTGAATGCGCACCCTAAGGACACGGAAGAGCGTAACGTAGTGCGAGGACGAGAGTACGTGACACAGTGGTGCGCGACAGTTCAGACAGAGCCGAGGTGTGCGATGAGGTGCACGATGCTCCGCCGGTGGTTAGCCAGTTGTTAAGAACGCGGAGAAACGGTGATCATCATTCTTTTGTTTCTCCATTTACTTTTCATTTCCCTGGTTTCTCGATTCAGTGATAAAAACGCGTGAACACTGAACAAGACGGGATCTATGTGTGTCGTGATTCGGATTCGTCGTCTTACTTGACGTCGATAGAGTTTATCCGTCACGATGGAACGATCGTGGATCACTTTGCCACCGTGACGTGCCGTCGTATCCGTTGATTCCCCGTGAATGAAACGCGTGTTCGGTATTCGGGTAGATTGAAAGATGACTAGACAGTACGGACGCGAGATTCGATGCGTAAGAACGTCGTGAGACGCTGCCGGCAGAAGGCAGTGGATCCCACTTCTTCGTCACGTTGGTCCAGTGTTTCGTCGGACCTCGACTGAGACTGTTGTGTTCCTACTACGTAGATACACCTGCTCTACTTCTGTGATCGAGTCGACTGTTCGATAATCCAGACTCGTGTTATACTACTCAGCTCGTGACTCAGTGTGACACGTGCATTTTTTATCATCCGGATAACGTGCCTCCGTCGAGATTAATAAGGTAATCCCAACGTGACGTCCTGATCGTTGACATGTGTTCTCGTTGACCGGGCCCGCTGCGAGTGTTCCGCAATCTTTTTGGATCATAGGGATTTCTTTCTGGATTCATTTCTGTGTTGTTATAAGAAAAATGTCAGGGCAAATGCCGTCCGTGTGAATCTAGTCGTTTTCGAAATGATCTTAAAAATTGGAGAAGAGTCGGTTTTGGTATCCACCGTAAAGTGCACTGCTTCGATACTCGATCGAATTTACTCTCGTGTCATCGGTCGGCTTATAAAAAATTTCACAGCTTCCACGTTCGATAGTACGTGATAAAATCACTGGTCGTCATACCACCGAGTGATCGTCGATGACTGGCGACTGTTATTTTTAATGAAACCGCCTTTGCGATTTGTACGGAACCACGGAGTAATTGCGTGCTGTTTTTCAAGCTGAATGAACACGCAGGCGGTGTTTAACAGAGGGTTAGACAGAGACAGTACGAGCGAGCGAGAGCATTTAAAAAACAGAAAAAACGCATTCGCTCGTCGAACAGCGTTGGAAAGAGTAGCGGATCGTATTATTCGGTGGTGTTTAATCGAGATTTAATTGACCCCTCCATTATTCATCACGATTGTCACTGAGCGGTTTATGCGGTGTACGCAACCAGTGTTTCGCTCTTGTCACAACCCTTCAATCCCTATCATGAAATACAATTTGTTTTTTTTTTTTGTGTTGCGTTGTATTTTTATTTATTTCTCTTCCTTTGTCATCCTCATTTTCACAGGTCCGTGATCGTGCGAATTCTTACCGTCCAACGTACGGGAACTTTGATCGGACTTGACGAGCGGGACGTGAAACGGCAACGAGGAAAGAAGTTCGCACGATCACAGAGTTTTACGCCTATCAATTAAGTTTAATTAAATCAACGTACGTTACTTCGCCACAATCGGTCCGCGCGTTGATTGCATGCCGTGCTCAATAGCTCAACGGGTAACGAGAACCGGTGTACGGTTCGTCAAGAAAGAAAAAAAGGAAAACACCGTGACAACGATTAATTAGCACGAGAAAGAGGCGCGCGCGTTGCCGCCGTGACACACCGTGGAAGAATGGATACGCGTGACGTTTCAGTAATCATTTTAATCCCATTTTGTCATTCCGCGTCCCCTCCGTCGGGAGTCTTTCGTATCGGGCCGCAGACTCGTTCCCCGATACGCATCGCGTTCATTCCCGCGCTCTCCCGGTTTTTGTCCGTCGCCAAGTGCATTCCGCCCAATAATGCATCAAAATTACGCTGTCAACCAACGCGCGGAACGGTATCTCGCTTGTTCGATATTCCTTGACAGCTACTGCCTTTGAAATGTTAACAAACCAGAAATAATCCATAGAGCTAGATAATAGATTGTGTTCGTCTCGTCGAATAAATTGCTCGTTCTCCTCGCCAACACCAGGCACGACTGAATAAAGTGATACGCCTCGAGATTGTTCCGACAGTCTTAAGTAGTAGGAGACGTGTCTGGTCAGACGTCGGGGTCTGTTATATTCGGAGCGCGGTACTAAGATAAGATCGGTTAAACGCGGTGGTAAAAGTCCCTTGAAAGGAATTATATTTACCGTGATCAATAGTTTCATCTCTATTCTTCGGACATGAAATGATTAACTACATTGCTTCCTGTTGTCGGTATATTTATCACGGATGATAGACACTCGAGTTATTCTTTGCGCGTCCAATAATTGAAACTGACGTTCAATGCTTGTTCCTGCTAACAACTGAAACTTCCTCGTTGTCCGCATTATACGCTGCCTAACAGATCTGAACTATCAATGGTGGAAACCGTGTTATGGGGTATTAAGAAACGAACGTGTAATTTCAATACTCGTTTCAAGCATTCGCGCGTCGGGAATTTGAGAGTCGATCAAACTCGACGGGGATCGGGCGAGAAATTGCGCGGAAAATCGCGGCGACAAAGCGGCGTTTTTTCTATGGAACCGCGGAGGGGAAAAAATGTCGAGGCTTCTTTCGATAATTCTTTGATTCGTAAGGGGCCTTTGACCTATAATCAGCGAACGTGTCGAACAATACGGGGCAGCTGTCACTGTCCCTGTCTCTGTCGCTGTCGTCCGTTATCAACATCTGCCTCGTCTCGTAAAGCGACGCGGTACGCGTGTGCATGCACGTACTTACACGCGTGCAGACGCGCGCGTACCACGCGCGTGCAAACAACGCGCCGCGCCGGAGCCAGCATAATCTACGACAGCTTCGAATTCAGAGTTTCACGCTTATCGCGAGGCACTCCTTCCAATATTTGTTCTCGGCGAAAGGGGGATCGAGTGACTTTTATCAAATGGATGTATTGTCACCGAGAGAATGGACTACGCTTTCCCACCACCACGTCCACCACCACCACCGGGCACAGCCTCCTTAACGCTGCCGATCGTTTTCACAGGGTTCGTTAACCACGCGGCATTGACAAACCTCTCGGTATCGTCGTACGCAAGAAAATCCGGCGATGATTGCAAACGCCAACTGATCTGACAGCTCGGACCCGTCTAACGATCCTATTACCTCGTTTCTGGATTCACGAAAACAGAATACGATCACCCGAGATCGTTCAACTAGAATCGAATTGCATTGACATTTTACCGTTCGAGTTTCGAGAGTTAACAACAAATTCCTTTCAAATGATATACCTTCTAAAAACAGAATTCGTTAGCTTGGATTTGATCTGTTGAAAACAGAACGGGCGTACTAACAGTGACGACACGAAATTGTTGAAATCTCAATTTCTTACCTCAGCTGATCTCGGCTTCGGATCTTAATTAATTTCCCTAAAACCAATTTGCCAGTGAGATCACGCGAAATCTCGGTTACGCGGAGCCGACGGTAACTTTTTCCACGGCCGGGGGCTTAATGCGGCTGGGGGTCGCGGGTAAACGTTGCTTAATGAAATCTCCAGAATCTCTCGCCATTAGGAATCCCACGGGAGCGTGCGTCGCATTTCTCAAACTTCTCGTTCGCTCCGGTCCGCGAAACTTGAGCTACGCTTCCGGCTTAACTTTCCGTCACCGTTTTGAGGGACGGTAAACGCGTTGTCGTCGCGACGCGACTCTGTCACACGCTTTGGCTCACGGAAAAAACGGATCTGCCCCGAGTTTCACGTAGCTACATGATATTGTAAACTTGTTTCGCATCTGCGTTTCGCTTCGTTCGAGAATTCCGTTCTCTGCCGATAGGAAGGACGCCTTGATAGAACGTCTTGTCAGGATTCAATCATTCAACATCTCAAATAATTTTTTGATGTCACATTGATAAGAATTCATACATGTAACATCACTTTCTTTCATCGAAAGGAACACTCAATTTTTCTTATATGAGAAATCCTATACATATTAACAGTTCCTATAGGTTAAGTTCGGAGAAATGTAGACATATTTTAAATGACATAATGATAACGACAAACAGATAAATGTGCGATCACGTAGATTTAATTTAAAAGGGCATTTTGAAAGTCAGTTGCTCATTCTACTTACCGAACAGCCGTCCCCGTTGTCATCAACGTGGCGAAGATCGGACGATTAGGCCAGGTTCCAAACGCGGCACCGAGCTTTCCAGGATCGCAACAGCCGGGTTATGCCTTGGCAACTGTCTGTAGTAACGATTGCTAGACGTTCCCAAATGGTAGCCACCGTTAGGATTTGCTTGAGTCAAGTTATCCGAATGCCGCATCGTGACGCGTCTTAACGCGTCTCCGGGTAACACGAAACTTTCGAGGTACGATCGCGAGGCTCTAATCCCGCGGGACGCGAAGAAACTCGCGGGCTGTATCGCATACGAATCACGGCTCGCGTGACTGTTTTAAGGTAAACTCGTCCTGTCATTTCGCGAGACAATTTTGTCGGCTGCTCGTACAATTTATATAACGTACACCTTGTCGCGAGTTCAAATATTTCGAAAATTTAACGAACGCAACGAATCGATTCACAATTAATTCACAAATTAGGTTACGGTCGATTAACGAAGTTACACTTACGTCTCTCACTTGGCGTCGTCCGAGAATACGTGTGTGTATGTGTGGACACGTACGTATGCACGTTGTGCTTCTCGTAAGTAGATGGCGCGTGCATAGTGGCGGTATTCGTATTATGGCATTAAACGGAGGGAGTTTATATAACATACTTTGTGATAGTTTACGGTGTAGTTTAACAAGTTTCTCGATAAAAGAACAATGTGACAATCGAAGATAATTGATAGTTAATCGCTGGTTCTAAGAAAGATTGTTAACACGTGACGATGTTGCGTGTACGTAACGAAGTAGTAATAATATTCGCGTGTAACCTCCTGCTCGTCGCAGAGGACAACGAAACAAATAATGGGGGGAAGATTCGTGGGTCGTAGCTGTGAAAATGAAATCGAGACAATAAAAGGAGGGTGGAAGAAGGCCAGAACTCCCCTTGTTTTTGAAAGATTTGAGGCCGAGCAGCGTACTTTTACGAGCTCTCTCGGAGTGAAGCGAACGAACCGCGTCGTGCCGCTTCTAAGCTTGTTGAAACAAATGTAGCCGAATGCCAGCCTATTTGCATACTCATTGTGCAGTAAGTGCTTCACCCTAAAGTCGCCGGTTAGCTAGTCTCATGGAAAACCGGGAAACGATAGTGCGAGCGGGACGGATAGACGGTTCGAGGAGAAGGACGGAGTTATTCAAACGGAGCGAAAATTCGGTGACAGGATCTCGCCGGCAAGAATTTATCATCGGAACGACGCCCTTTTCTGGCCAGTTTTTAATACACGCGAATTCACGGCACAGAGCGGCGGTGGTTCCGCGCGTCGAAACCGACAAATTATACGGCCGTCAGCTTGATCGAGGTTATTTTTCCCGGATTTCGGCTGAAATTCACTACCGCTGGAAAATTAATTTCCCCATTGCCTGGCCGAGAAGAGAAAATGGACGGCATTGAGCTTCTTACAGGCGACATGTAATTACCTTTATTTTTTTCCTTTTTTCGTTGTTATTAACTATTTATATTCGTAATACCAATCATGTAAGAATATAAAAGCATTTTTAGGAAGATCGATCAGCTAGCTAGCTTAATTGTTGAAGAATTAAGAAATATAGTATGTTAGGATTCAACGACCTTTAACAGTACCAGCTCGATTAAAAAGATATTTAGGATTCTCGGTTCTCCTAACGAGCTTTTATTTACAGAACAGTTTACCAGAGAAGAACGATTTATTGACGTGAGGTACACCAAACAGTTAGATAAGCTAAGTTATTCTTCTCTCGCATGAGAAACCTTTCACTCCGAGGTGACTAGATTCGCAAGGTAATTAATTACCCTCACGATTTCTTATAAAAAGAGATTCTGCTATTCCTATCATCAGTCCAGTCGTGTTATTAGTCTCTGTTCCTCGTGTACTCCTTCAATTATCATCTCGCGGTTAGGAAATAAAAAGGCAACGTCCAAAAATGGGGAACTCGTCGCAATTAATAATATTGGTAATTGGTGTGCGCGTGTCGCGTGCCGGTGAACTTCAAAGGTCATCGATTGGCAGCCGGTTTAATTAACGCAATCAAATGAAAATATTAATGTAGCTACGAGGGGCAGTGTGTGCGTGCACGTGCGTGAGCGGGATCGGTGGTGGTGGCGATGCGCGGCTCTCGCCCCACGCCAGCTCATTATGCAAAAGTTCGTCACGTTCTCCCTCCCACCCGTTAATTTCGATATTCGTTCGCCAGCCAAAAAGTCTGCGCGTATGTGCGCATTAAATCGTGGCATTGACCCATATCGAATTTCCAAACCGGTTGCATCGACGTGTCCCTCGAAATTCCCTCTTAAATCGCAACACGTTGCGAGAAAAATGATCCCTCAGCTTCAAAGTTATTGCTTCGAAATTTTGTATTAATATTAGATTCTAATGTGAATGTGCAATCAGATCGGCTTAGGTCCGTTAACGAGTAGAGATATCTAGAACAGTATGACTCCGGTTTATATCTGTGTATCATAGGGGAGGACAAGGAAAAACGACGTTTAATTGATAATTAAGCGTCAGTAGGTGAATTACGTAATGATAGTTTTACATGCTAACGCAATCAGAATTTCAGAGCGGCTTTTAATCGCGTCCTACCCTTTCTGCCTCCTCCGCTCTACTCCGCCTCCTCCTCCTCCTTTTTTTTTTTTAAACGATTCCGCGGCGTAGACTGTGAAATACCATTAAATTATCTCGACGAGCGTTCCGAAACTAATTTCGAAAAAACGTCGGTAATAAAAGTAAAACTCTCGTGCTCAACATTTTTACGTTTCGAACAATGCGTCCCCCCATTGAAAGGAGTACTCGAACGGAACGACACTCGAGCCGAGAAAGATCCGGAAGACTGCGATGAAATTGCGAATTGAATATGTTTTTTAAATATTCGCTTCGACCAGAAACCGATTACCGTGTCTCTACCGATCGGAAAAAAAGCGACGAAAGAAAAAAACCCGAAGTTGAAGCCCGCTCGTAGTTCCGCTCCCATCGATGACCCGGCTGCTTAATCGCGGACGATCACGCACGCTGCTCCATCTGACAGCGCATATCACCACGGTAGAAGCCGGTTTCGTCCGCCGTTATACCGTTGGCAATACGGCAATTGCTCGTCCTTCGTCACCCTCGCAATTGTCTCGAGGATGCGAGCCGATTCTCGCACGGTAATTGCGAATCGACGTGTCGCAGCTAATGCGTCACAATCGCGTCACGCATACGGGGACAGTCTTCGAGCCGTGGGAATACGAGCTCCGCGGGGCTGACCTTCGACGAAACAAAAAATAACGTGATACGCGTCCGCGTTATAAGTGCGTCAAGATCGTGTTAATAATAATTCCCCGGTAGACGAGCTTAGACGTCATTCTTACCGCAGCCTTAATGCTCGATTAATTATCAGACTCTTCGATCAATCCTCCGCTAGGTAGAATTATTACTTAAACTTAAAACAGTCAGTCGTTTACTTAATCCAGTTATTTATTTCAGTTCGAAACAAATGCTAGTACTCCGTGTCTTATGACAGCAAGCATGCTTTGTCTATAAACGCACTCGTATCGATAGTGCAGTAAAGCGCGACGTATCGATACAAGCCCGTAGTCGGTTCGTTAGTGGATTACGTAAAGAAGAACGGGTAGGCATACAGATTCACGTGTTTGTGTCGCGTACGGGACGCCCGAAGGGGGATGAGTAAAGGATACGAGGTCACGATGCGAGGGGAAGGGACGGAGACGCATACTAATTAAACGGCCGCATTGTCTGGCCCGTTGTACGAAGACATGCTAATTACATCTCGAAGAAGAAGCCTTTTCTCACCCCCATAGACTTGGCCGTGAATGAAGCGCGAATCTCGCGCCCGTATCTTTTCTTTCACCCGAATGAAAAGGATTTTCTCCGTTGCTGCTGTCTCCTCGCCTCCTCCTCTGTCGCCGTCCTCGCGCGTAAGCTCTGAATCGAGCAACCCGCGTTGCACCTAAGCGCACACGTCTCACGTACGACACCCTAACGTAGCCATTGTATCCAATATATGCGCGCGAACACGTTCCTTTTAAGAACTACTTCCGCGCTTGTTCCTTCCGAGAGAGAGATATCTTTTTCTCCCCGGGTAACGATGACGTTTATCAATGTAAACGTTGTCGGCGCAACGAGATATGGGTTTCCAATTGATTACGATTGAAACGAGCGGGACAGGACGTTGCCCCGGTAATTACTAATCGAGGCTCGATAATCGGACCGTGTTTATCGGGCCGGTATTGTACGCGGTCGCTTTCGCTCGCCTCGTTCCATCGTATTTTATTATTATTTTGTATAAATATTTGCGGATTTTAATATGAAGTGGCCGGCGCGGCGCGCGGCGACATAATGCGGCCGGCGCGGAGGCCGGCAGGTGATTTTATAGAAATTACTTGAATTCATTAAAACTACTGCCGCGCGGGCATCGAAATTAATTTATGCCCCTTGGTAAAATATACGCCGCGATAAAATCGAAATTATTATAAATTCCGCTGCTCTTGACCTTGTTTCATTAAATTAAATGTTTAAACGGATTTCGAACTCGAGTTTCGCTCGTCCTGCCGGTTCGAAAATCAACTAGGCCACGCGACGCTTTCACTAACTGACCGTACATTTTTGTTTTTTTTTTATTTCTTCAGATTGACGAATGACGACGTAACAGAGAGCTGGCTGGTGCGCGGATACTGGGACACAAGAGGTGAGTCCAATTGTAATTTAAACAATTATAGAATTCATCCTAGCATGATTAGGATACATACTGAGTTGATGAACGTGATAAAATAATCTTAGTATTGTCAATTGAAGAGCGTCAATAATAAGTAAGCATCTCGGATTTTCATTAAAGTATCCGGTATCATTTTTAACGCGATCTTCAACTCGGTATGAAATTGTCGGTGCTGACAATGGTTAAACGATATAGTTATTCGAACGCGTCCTTTGACGACGCATCCGTAATTTCCTAAGTGTTGCGCTGCGAAAATCATCGATAGCATAACAAGCGCGAAATTAAGCGGGCGTAGAAGCGGCGAGGAAACTGAATGCATATTGATTACGGTGGCTGAGAAGAAACGAGAAGGACCTGGTATTTATATCCTCGATGAAATATGTATCGCATTGACACCGCGAATGGAGCGAAACGCAACACGTGTGAAAGATAGCTTTCAATCTGGATGTTTCAATATTTTCGTCTGCCGCGCTCCTTTCGATTTTTCATCTGTTCAGCCACTTTTCACCCGCTGAGCCTCGTTAAAGTCTCGCGCGCGGTGTCTCTATTCCGCGGTGTTCCCCATTGATCGACCGATGAAGAGATCTGTGAAAGAATCTTGTTTTGTGCTTCCATTTTTCACGTTCGTAATCAGATGCATGTAGCAAGACCGTATGAGACGATCCGTTCAACTCTAAACGAATCAATAACAGATCTAAAGTTTCAATAGGACAACGTAATACACGAAAGCGTAAATTCCTATAATTATCGTACCTCACGATTCATATATTTCGTCGTATATTTTTCTCGAGCGAATACCGAAACTTTGAACACGAGCTTATTAAGTCTTCCCCCTTGCTCAAAGAGATCTATCAACCCGAACTTTGTATCCGCGGTTCGTTACCACGTACCCTCGGCAAAGAGGAGTAACAGCCCCGGCCGGGTATTACCAGCTCCGAACTATTCATACGAAACATCGCGGCGTGCAGAAGCGGCAAACAGCGGGACAAAGTCACCGTCGAAGACGGGAAATGCCCTGGACGAAAGTTCCGTGGCCGTAGGCCGTCGAGGCATCCGGCAAAGGTACGGATTCGACCAGCGCATTTTAATTCCTCCCCGTTCGCTCCCCGCCGTTTCTTTTTTAACTTTTATACATCAACGGCGGAATTATGCAAGCAAAGAACCGAGGTCTTTCCATGACGTGAGCGAATGCTTAGAATTTAAAATGCATTTCATATCGTTACGCTCTCCTCCCCGCTTTCTCTTTCTCGCGGCGCCTCTTCTTTTGCCGGGCACCATCTCTCGCTTCTTCGTGCGCGGCCCGTCTCCCTTTTTTCCACCCTCTTTCTCTGCCGCGGCCCACAGCCCCTACCCTCGCGCGCGGTACAGGTATCTATCTCCCTCTGACTTCGCTCCGTTCCTCTTTCCAAGAATCAGTCCTCCTGCCCGCTGGTTCAACAGACGGCATATATGTCTTTATGAACGGTATGTGGAGTAGACAAGTGCATTAAAACCTCGGGCGTTAGTTCAAGCTTCAAGAGGGAGGAGGATGACTGGATTGTAGAAGGGTGGATGGAGGGCTCAGGAGGACACACAAAGGAATGCAAAGTAAGAACCACGACCTCCGCCAAACCATCCTATCCCCCGTACCCGCTACCTCCTTCTCGCGGCTGCACACCCCCGCTACCTACCTACCTACCCACCTACCCATACCGCCGCTTCATCCGGTCTCATCCTCCACGGCTACCTTGCTCCTCTACCTCCGCCTGCCGTCTCCACCTCCTTCTTCAGCGTATCGTTCTCCTCTGCCGGAGGTTACAACGCATTATCATACAAGGCGGTCCTCTCCTCGCCTTCCCTTAATTGTTTTCCACCCTGTTCGCTCGTTCCTTCTCCCTTCGTCTCGGTCGCGCGTCCCCCTGCCCGGACGTGCCCCCTCGACGCCGAGCGATCACCTGCTGAAACGACCAAACGACGCGGAAAAGAGTGTTTCTCTTTGGGTGGAAACACTCGTCGCGGATCCACGAGTGGTCACTCGTCGGGCGCCGAATTCCACGCCTCCGAGCAGTGATCACCCACCGATTGTTCGACATCAAAGGCGGAACACTTTGCGACGACTCGGCCGTGTTAATTCGGGAGAGACGCCGGGACCGGTCCGTCTCGCACGCTTTCTCGTTCTCGTGCTTGCGGCAATAAGAATTGCTTCGGTTGAATTTCGAAACCGCTCTCCCACCCCCGAGTGATTCTTTTGAGCGTGACTGATTAAAGCCGGCGAGGTGTCGATCCGAGGGTCGCGTCTCAATTATCACGTGACTCCCTCTCCCGGTAACTTCGGCTTCGCGATAATCGTCGTCTCTCAAGCGAAATATGCAACAAGATAGCATTCTGGGATACGGTCTTCGGTATTTCCGTTTGGTGATTTCAGTTTTTTTTTACCCTGTCGATATCTCGAAAACGAGTTTCGCCCGGCGATTACAATTTACCGGCAAGTTGTTCGCCGCGCCAATTTATATTCGCACAGTTCCCGGCACGTACGCATTCTCCGGTAACGTCCGGTTGCTAGGAGACGGACCGGGCCGCGGTTTGGCAATTGAAATTAATTTGGTTGACTTTTTGAAAGCGCGCACAGATCCTCAGATACCTTTCGGTTCCAACGAAAACTTGATTCACGTTTTTCGTTAATGTAACTTTCGATTGGTCTTATAATTCAAGGAACGTAGAGACGGACGGCGTTAAATCAATTAATCAATTATTAGTACGTTTGATGTAGTTTCTGAATAGTTGAATATTTCCAGTAGTTTCCAAAGATCATGGAGGATTGCTATTAGTAATAGGAGGAAGTTGCCCAGAGCGAAGGATTAGCGTTCCATAACTTCGTCCCAGATCGACATCTGTTTAAGATGAAACGGTTCACCCCCGATTGACCTCGACGAATGTGACAGTTCGCAAACTCTCGTTAAGAACGCGAGCAGTTCCAAAGTTGATGAGAACACGCATTTCCTAATAAATCTAATAATAGATAGCCTTGCCAGTAGATCTACACAGTTTCTGCGAATATCTTCAGCTAATTTATTTCGTTAGGAAAATAGCTGTTTCGTTCATCTGATCAAACGTTGGTCATTAAATTTATACGGGACGACGTAGGCCTTGTGTGGCCGACGTGCAGAATTAAGCCGCAGATTCATAATGTTTTATCATTATTAATTATTATATACGAACGCAAAGTTCTGTTGCACGAGTCCCGTGCTTGATTAGTCTGTAACAAATGTCCAAAGAGCTCGTTCAGGTTATTAATTAATCAATGTTATACACGCTAGCAAATAATTAAAATCCGTGATTCGACGGCTCTTTTATCGATAGTATAAACGAACTTATACTCGTAAAATTAGCAACAAGTTGGATGCAAACAATTTTTTAGGGGTCATTCAACTCCTCTGCCGAGTCGTATTACGGTGAAACAAAAACGGAAGTCGAACGGGGTTAATGAAACGATTAAATTTATAATGACGATGACAACAGGGCGCGGGCGAAATTCGAATGGGCGTGTTTTCAAATTTGAAAAGTGGCACACCGCCGACACGCGAGCGTCGGCTCGCAAACACTTTCTTTTATCGAGTTTATGCCGGGAACCACCGAGCTGCAGTAACGCAATTACAAAGCCGTAACATACTAATTCAGTTAATTCCAAACTATCACCCCTGATTTTACGCGTCATCGAGCATCGTTAACGTGGCGCGGCTCGTTCCCTGCGCGCGCGACCCGCTGGTAAAAGCGATTCGCGTCGATTATGCATATGAGCGACGGAAACCGTCGCAAATTTTATTACGACAAACCAAACACGCGCCGCTGCCGCGGCTCCCTGTCCGAGAGATGGTCCTCGACCCGTTGTAACGTCGAACATATTAATTCTCTACCCCCTCGAAACCTGCGAGGACCGGCGAAAGTAGAAGAGCGGAACGATTACTTTCGTACGCGTCATTACGAACGGTTTCAACGTGGAGTGCCCTTTGTTCGTTTATTTAACGGAAACGTTGCACGGTGAAAAACAAAGGAGAACAACGAGAAAGAGCAGTCAGTCCTTTATAGCAATTTGACGTGACACTTAAAATTAATATCCGATTAATAAGGGAAATGAATATTCATTTAATTATAATAAATCATTAACGGGAAAATCAGTAACAAGTGTGATAAAATGACAATAGGAGATTTTGATCATAAATTTCGACAGTGACCCGAAATCGGTGCATAAAGGTCCGCCGACCTTGCGCCGATCGAAATTTTTCAGATAAAAGTACATCGTTTTACACCTCTATTGTCCCTCGATGCGGAATGTATCATAAAACAGAGGAGTGCATGAATGCCTGCCACTGTGTTCCCTGTTTTGGGTCGTTCAACCGTTCGACAGGGTTAATGGTTTTCGGCTGTCCTCCTATCGCCGCGCGTATCGTGCCACCGTACGGTAATTAACCTTAGGATCAGGATCATTAGACAGTTTTTCAAAAATATCTACCAGCTCTGCGGCTACTATTAGAAAAACCTGCTGCAACAAGGCGAGTTAGCCTGACATCCGGCGATCAGGCAATTACATTAGTCGAAGGTTTTGTTTCGATAAATAACCGTCGACACAAAAGGGTGCAATCACCATCAGGAAACGACGTAAGTCGCAAGCCATCTATCATCAGCGGGAGAAGAATCGCGCGGGACTCGCGCATTTTCTAATCACGCGACGAGCTCGGGGAACCTTGGCAACTTCCCGGGGGCCCGGTGGCTAATTAATCGGCGCGGCTCTCGATCGGAAAGAGGCGAACGTACACGCACGCATGCCGGCCACGGTTGCTGCTGGTGACTGGCAGCACGTAGATAAAAACCGGAAGCGAAAAGGGACCGTGACTCCGGAGAACGCGATTGAATCGGGCCGTTGGCTAGGTGGAGCTCTTACATCACGGATTCGCCATCGGTCACGGTAGCCGGTGGCCGGATAGAGCAGCCCGCGGGTTTGAATCGCGTCGAAGGCGTGTGTAAGTGCATCGAATCGCCATCGCCGGCAGAAACGAAGGCGAGGCAATGCACGGTGAATGGCCATGGAGAATGGCCACTGACAATGGAGGATCAGCGTTCTTCCGGAGCGATCGACGTTTTCCGCGCGCCTCCACCGGCCATTCCCTGGCGACCGGGGCCGGATCTTCGCTCTCTGGGCCTCCATGGCCGCGATTGGACCTGAGAGCCGTTTCCACGCACAACCGCCAATCGCGTCTTTCGAAACGGCGATAGAAAGAATCCGGATAATTGCGCGACCGGTCGGTCGGTCGGCTCGCACGCGAGCTCGCCTGGTTGTAGCTATTCAACTCCTTTTCGAGATGCGCTCCCATCGATTTTTGCTCGCACAACCGACTCGATATCGCGTTACCGACCACTTGCCGGCGTATTATTGCCCGGGTTCTGATGTCCAAGAACAATCGGTCCGACGATCTAATTCCTTGGACGTTATCTCGAAACCGAGTCTCCGCAGTCAATTGATAATAATTGTTAGGTTGTCCCATAAGTTACTTCCCAATTGTCGAAACGAAATAAATATACGGTCCGAAAGAGACTCATGGGATAATCCAATACGTGCAATCCCATTAAACCCATAAGCTTCTTTCGGATCGTATATTAATTTGGTTTCAGAAATTGGGAAGAAACTTATGGGACAAGCTAATAAATGAAAACTGTTGATCTTCAATGCCCCTTTGTCTTCTAAAACAAGAAACGATAAAGCGTCCAGAACGACGTAGGTGTTCGACAGGAAAAAAAAAATAAGCTTTCAAGGAGAGTATCGCCTCGGTTCTTGCGAGATAGTTGCTATCGTCCCGCGATATTTCCGGTTCCTGCCCAAGAAGCGTGCTGACGGAGATAAAACGTTTATCGCCGCGTGCACTGGACCTTCGGCTCGTTCCTGCGACGCAAGACGCCGTCGACGGGACGGACAGATGAGATAATTAAATAGGAAGAATAATCGCGTGAATCAGCGGCCTCGAACGTGCCACGCGACGTTCTCTAGCTGGCAGTTTCAGCTGAAGTCAATTCGTCGAGACGATGGCCGCCGCGTCTTCACGGTTTTCAACGATTGCAAGAGACAGATTTGTTGAACGGAACCACGGAGCGACAAGACGGCCGATTGGAAAGCTGTCGTCCCGATCGCTTACGATATTTTCCATTCGGCCGGCGTCCACCTCCCCCCGGCCGGCCCCCTGGCCGCGAGTATTGATCGGAATCTCCGGTTTTTATGGAACTCTCCTCGGCCTGGATAACGCGACCCGCCGAAACGACAACGTAGACAATGAGGTCTGCAATTCCGAGAGCAGCGACTGGCACAAGGAACTTCGCTGTCAATGAGACGAAGGATAAACCGAGGAGGCAATCCGTTGCCGGCGAGCCTCGAAACTAAACGATTGATATAGAATGGGGATAAAGGAAAAGAAGTTCCGGCGAGCATCCGTAAGGCATCCGAGTTCGAACCGGCGGTTGTATCGATCAATCCGAGACAAAACAACCGGCCGGTCACGAAAAGTCTTGAAACGCTGAACTAAGAGCCGACGGTAGTGGAAGCGTTCGAGGAGGAAAACTCGCGACGCGGGTAAGAAGAATTTTTTTCAGGCAACGCCTGGAGGGTTAAAATAAAAAAAATACTGAATGATAGCGGCTGCATCGGCAGCGTCGCCGAGCGAGGAAGAGAGAAGCGGAGCGTCGAACGGTCGAAGCATCGGCGGCCGGCACGTCTCATGACTCGCGGTATAAAACAATATTGATTGGTCGTACAATACGGGTGGGATTATGGGGTGGATCGGTCGAGGGGGCGGGAGAGGGTGGACCACGGTGCATTGTGCTCGCTGCGTCCGGTCAAACTTTTCATCGTCCCTTGCAGCTCTCCTCTCTTTTCTGCTCTCCTTTCTTTTTCTGTCCGCGCGCACCGACCGCTCCTCTATCCCTTTTCCCTATCCGTTGCCCTCCTCTCGCCCACCCCGCTGCTGCCGTTCCTTTTTTCTCTTCTTTCCCGAGACCCCCGATAATTATTGCAGACTGTCTCGGTTTCGTCGGTTACCCGATTCCTACCAATTCCTGCCGGCCTGCACGCCGCTGACTTTCCTATCTCCGTTAGGTACCCGTCAAGACGTTACAAGTCTCTTAAAAAATGCAGAATCTGAATTCAACTAATATATATTTTCATGCCTCAGTTATCTAATGATATCGCGTGAACAGCATTTCCGTGGGATAGAAAAGCTACAGGAAACAGAATGTATATCTAATTCGTTTGAATATTAATTACATTAACGTTACCGTTTGATCGAACGTAAAATGAAAGTTTAACTGGCTACTGAATTACTCGCCAGGTTATTTGTTTCGAGCTAGTTTTTATTAACGGCACACCGACTTCTCTTGTTGTAAACTCGAATTCTCAAAGAACGTCGCGGCACACTCGAAACGGCTGGTTTATTAATTGAAACGACACAGAGAGAGAGAGAGAGAGAGAGAGAGCCGGCGAGAGAAAACCAATTTATCGTCCAAACAAAGTATTACAGAACTTTGGTAATATTTAAAAACTGTTGATCGTCGATTCCGTTCAGACCTGTATGCTGGAACTTTGAAAACTAATATCAACGCGGAATACGGGTGGACAAAGGGCAGCCCCGGCGGCGACACAACGCATACGTTCCTTCCCACCCACACACACGGCCGCGTTTTATAGATGCCCGCGCAAACACACGCGTTGTGTACACTTGGATTACTCGCAATTACGCTCGGCAGATCAGATGACTCTTCTTCAGGCATCGCCTTTATTGCGGCTTTATTAAACGGCGATGGCCGACGCGATCGGTCGACGGATCCTGCCGCTGCGCGTAGTCACAAAGTCTGAAGGCGACGAACGGAAGAAGACGCGATGAAAAAAACGAGACAGACGGGGAGGTGGTGGTGCATACAAACGGCTGGGGTGAATAGGATCGGGGCGGCGGGTTCTAGGTGAAGGTAGGGTGAGGTAACGCGGAGGAAAACCGGGGCGACGGCTCGCCGAAAACGCGAGGGAGTTCGAGGAAACTCGCTTTGAAAACTCGCTGTAAAACACCTGAACCGGCCTTCTACTTCCTTCCTAGCTCGCCGGTCGAAAATACGAGTTTTCAGACCGAGAACGTCCAAGTATCGTGTAGCTACACGCGATAGCCTCGATACTTCGCCGGGCGTGTACTCGGTTGGGTACACAAAACACACGAGGAAACGTTTCTATGACTCGCGATTGCCCCGGCTACCGTATGAGGGAAAAGTCGGAGCAGGAGGAATCGGCACGCCCGGTAAGGTGTGCACTTCGGGACCGGAACCGTGTGCGAAAAAGTCGAAACTCGAGGAACTAGCCGAACCGCGTAATGATACACGTGTGTTATGACCAACTTCGCTCCTTGAGACTAGCCGCCTTGTTACCGCGTATGCTTCCTATCGTCCTGTACGCGTACAATTTTTCAAACGTTCCGACTGACTTCGCTGTCTTCCTTTACGGAGAACATTAACCCTTCGCGTAAAAATCTGTATTTCATATAAAAAAAAAAAACGAATCTGAATTTCTGAGTGAAATTTTACATCCACCGAATCGATTTCCCCGTTTGGTTCATCTCGCAATTTTCCCCTAACGCGGCGCACGGAAGTGACAATCGAGGCTCGTCTTTACCGCTGCTTCGTCGCCCCATCGCGTCGCATCGGTACGGTTACCCGGGAGGGAAACGAACAACGATCCGAGATTGTTTCGCGGACGGTTCGACGTTTCGGAAGAAGGGTGGACATTCTTGGGCGCGCGCAGTTTGGTAATTTATTTCTTGCCGGATCTCCTGACCACGAGAGGAGGATGCCTGACGACCGAGGGTGGCCGTCCCCGGACGGGCTGCGCTCGGTTCGTCCTCAACCAACTATTTCGGAATTAATTAAACTATCGAGGCGACCGAGTGTGCGATTGAATCGTTAATTAGCAGCTGCCCTCCGCCCTCGCACGAGTTCCGGAACCTGCTCTTTATTTACACTTGTCACGTCTTCCGGCCGTACGACACGCCTTCCGAAAATCGAATGAACCTCTTTTTTTAATTATAATTTACTGAATATTTTTATCGTATAGTAAAGAGCGTTTCACTAAGTCTTATTTTTCGTTGCAATTGTAGAACAATGAAAAATACCTGTACCGTGCGCGTAGAAACGAAAGCAAGGTATTACCATAACAATTAAGTTCGGAAAAGAGAGGGAAAAAAATCGCGACTAATTTCAACCCTTTGAAACGTGCCCTCTACTTATTCGCGGATGCAAATTGTCCCGTGGTCTGTCCGCGAATTATACCTGCGCCGCGTCGGCCCGAAAGACGCAGAAAATTGTTAAGAATTACACAATGCCGCGCGACAAATGAAGCGTTTCAAGAGAGGACATGCCCCGTCCGCCCGGCGTTGAACCGCGTGTGCCCGTAGAACACAGGGGAACGTGGACCAGGATTTTTGAAAAAAAAAAAGAGAGAGAGGCAGAGGAAGAGTACGAGACTCGGAGCTCCATCAAGCCCTTCGAAGGGCTTATGAATAAGGGATGAAGTTCCTGCGTAGCGACGCACATACGCCGCCGCCGCTGCCGGTGTCCACGCATTCACACGAACTCGGCCGAGTTTTAAGCTCGATTGTATGCCGGTAAACGAATAAATGTGCAAATTTGACGAACCAGCTACGCTCTCCCAGGCTGGCTACCCTGCCCGCCGCGCTGTCTCTCTCTTTCTCTCTCGTCCTCGCCTATCGGAAAACGAACGCGCGCGTGTACGAGAGCAGGCCTGTCAGCTACGAGTACAGGCGAGAGAAAATAGAAAAAACAGATAGAGGGACAGCAAGCGTTGCGAGGGTGCGGATCGTAGCCGCGAGAAGATGGCGCCAGAATTTTGTAAACGGGATCGCGAGTTCGTCCTTCGGAAATAAAAATAATTAATAGGGAAGAAACATAGGAAGCGACGATTGATTTATGGACGGAGAGAGACACGGCGAGACACATAATTTTGCAAAAAAAAAAAAAAAAAATCGCGTATCTACGAGCCCGGGTCCGATTTCTGTTTTTCTCCCGGGCAACCGGATCGGCCCCACACACCTCGTCCCCCTTCCCCGCTTATATTTACTTATTCCTCCCACTCGTTTCCCTTTTTGCCTCGCTCTCCTGCCGAGTGCACGCACGGTAGAATGTCCGAGCCCGTACGAATTTTACCGGCCGCGCTCATACACACTCGAGTGTGCATGCAATTTTTTTATCTCTCGTTATCCATCGCCCGGGCAAACCGTGCGGACTCGATACTTTGTGCCGCGGCTACGCGGCCGGACGATTAAGCAATGATTTATTGTATTTAATCAAGTACACTCGTCGATAACGTAAAGATACACCGGCGCGGGGCAAATTGTGTTTTTGTAACGCGTCGAGAGCGTATTGTGCGCTCCGTTACCTGTCAGCCGGCTTTTTTCGGCGTTCCATCGGGCCCGGCACCTACCACCGTTTTTCCGCCGTTAATCAATTATCTTTTTACCGTCTATTTAACACCGGAACCGTGACTTTTTTCAAATCCAATTAACGCGTCGTGTCTCGCTGACGTATCAATAACCCGTAGGAATAACTCGTACCTTAACGCTTGATATTGACAATGCGTCGCGGTGTAGGCAAACTTACAAATAGAGGAGGGCAGGCGGCAATCACCCTCTGTAATAACCCGTGCGGTTTGCTCCGAGGTTACCCTTAAGATACGGCACGAGCCTGTTTCTCAGTCGCGATTTAAGCAACGGGACTATTAAACACGCAAGAAATTCACGCTAATTAATCACGCTTCTTCTAATAATAACGTTCCCGATTGTTCACCGAGAAGAACCTCTTCTGTTCTTCTTCGCTCTTGCCCCGGGGAAGCTGCTCCTTGTTCAGAGGCACGGTCAACAAACACCGAGGAGAATAAACAGGCAGCCGCGGACCGGTGCTTCTCTTTCTTGCAAGATAATAACTTTTTTAATTAAAGGAAGCAGCGTAACAGCGGAGAAAACAACAGTGTCCAAAGAGGAACAGGAAGGGAGAGAGAGAGAGAGGGGAAATAGAACGACGGTAGAGTGTCTCGCGTGACGTAAGGCAACCAACAGCGGCGCTGTTACGCTTTGCATTATCTTATCCTCGAGAGAGTGAGGCAGTTTACAAAGCAACGGGCGCGAAGCGGCGACGACGGTGCTGAGAAGGCGATTTAACGCCCTGAACGACTTTCTCACCCCCCGCGGTAGTAGTCGGAGGAAACGAGGCGCTAGAGAGAGCTAAGAACCCTGAACGTGCCGCGAGAGAGACGGACAGACGTCGGCGCGGGCAGGTTGAAGGGGAACAGAAGACGAGTCTTGTAGACATAGGGCTAGGGTGCTTAGTTCGCCCGGCCCGGCCGGTGTGAAAAGCGGAGAAAAGCGCAAGAGAGCTTTTTCTTCTTTCTTCTTTTTTTCTCCCGGGCTCTGAAGTAAGTGGCTACATCGTACGTACCCACGTAAGTCCACAGGTGTCCGTGGACAATGAATCGCGTCCCTGTTGTGCGCCCGCACATGCATATATGGGCACCGTGGAACAGAGCCGCGGCGACCGCTCCCGATGCACGCGGGCGTGTATACCGGCGCGCGCGCGTGTATGCGACCGGCTGTCACAGATTCGCGTGTACGTACGCGGATCCTTCGAAGGGGTTTAGACTACCGAGAGAAGTCTCTTAATTTCCGTGCTTCGAGACAAAGGGGGAAAAAACGAGCGCTCCAGAAAAGAGCTGAAGGTAGAAGAGGGCCGTGCCGGTTTCTCTCTCGTTCTCTCCCTCGGTCTACCCTCCTCCTCGTGCCCCCTGCCAGCGTACGCACGTACGCGCGCGCTCGCGTTTCCTCGCGCGTCCCCCTACGACTTCTACGTGCCGCCGGTTCTTCTTCGTCCTCCTTCTCGTTTCTCTTTCTCTTAAACTCTCTTCGATGGTAAATAGAGAGAAAAAAGAGAGCCGGGAGAGACAACCGGCGAGCGCACGACGACGAGGAGCCCGTGAGGGGCGCGCCGCGACTCGATACCCCGCACACCTGCGAGCCCGTGCGTGTACGTACGCGCACGCAGACCGTCCCGCGGCCAGATCCTTTGACTCCTCTATATCTCGTAACGGGTTCGCTCGGTACGCGCGCCGGGATCGCCGGTGACTTTAATTCCGCGATTGTTTGTTCCGCCTTCCCTCAGAAGATAACTCAAGTGGCACAGAAGTTCTACCGCGTCATACGTGCCATTATACCTTCGGTTTATCCTGCGATTGTGCGTTCCGCGGAAAACGAGCCGACTCCCCGGGCAAGTTTTCCTTTCATATGGGGCATATGTGCGTTTACCAGGTACTCCCTGCTACGCGGTTAACGTCGCCGTTCGGCGTACCGTCGATTCGTCGTCGAAAGGACGTTTCAGCTGAAACGATAAAAATTCACGGCGTTACTGGGACGGAACCCGGTACTAGATTTCTCTTCCGCTCGTTGGTTCGTTGATCTTCGACTGCTATCGAGCTTCCTTCCGTTTTATTGTCGACTCTTTCAGTATCCCTCCCTACACCCCGACCGTGGTTCTTTTCTCTCCGACGTTGACGACGGGAAGCCACCTTCGTTGTTAATATTTATTGGTGCTTATTTGAGAACAGATGGATCCGCGTGGTTCGCGAAGAACCAGTTTGAAACCGAGCCTGTCTACCTACCTGCTTCGCGGTATCGACCGCGCACTCGAGATTACCTTTCCTATTGTTTGCGCTTCAATTATGAATAGTGGAAACTGTTTCTATATCGCTGGCTTATTCCCATCGAAACAGCGTTATTAATAAATAGCTGCGTTCCTGCTTCTTCTCGGTCTCAATATTTCATACGTGAATCTTCAGAGGTAATCACATCAATTAACAAGCTGAAACTGTTCATCGATAATGCATGTAGTTAACCTCATCACGATGATTCTTTAAAGAATTGGATCACATTAACTGTTTATAAAAATCGTATCGTACATATTTAATTCTACTAAATTCCTGATATTAACTGCGTAATCAATACGCGTGATTAATTCGATTCCCGATCGAACGATCGCTACCTGAGGTTCGAAAAAATTTGATATCCGTATTCATCGGCCGATGTCTTTCAGGCAGAAAGCATCGATCGCTTAGGTTCTCGAGTTAAATCCATTATCTCCGTGTTATTGTCTCCGTCTCCGCAGCAATTTCGACATCTGCCGGCGAGTGGCAGCTGAGAAAGAGCACCACGGCATCATCTCAAATTACTCCAGGGCGCTTCTTCCTCGCGTGCCGAAACCGCGCGCAACGTCCGCCTGTCGCTGATACCGAAAATCCGGAAAAAGGTTCATCATCTGCTTGTTGGTAGGTGCCTGTTTGTTTGTCCGTCTATCTGTCTGTACCGTCTACGACTGAGAATAATGCCGCGGGTTCTCCTGTTTACGGCTCGGTTTTGTGGCCAAACAGGATCGACGATCTTCTTCACTTCTGCTTATTTCGGCTATACCCGCGTCCTCCCCCGCCGCATTAAACGAAACGAGAGCCTCCTTTTATCTCCGCGGTTGCCGCACCTATTGTCGGTGTTCACCCGTGCGACGGCCCGTTGCTCTGCATATTTTGAATATATACCTCCGAAAGGATCCACCCGTGCTCCTTTTTCACCGCGCCGCGCGCGCTGCTCCTTTTCTCGTGACGCGATCGCGACGTGATCGAACGCGTCACGGGACGTCCTCTCCCGGCCGGAAGGATGCGTTCCCGGGATATTGACGCGAACAGAATGAGACGGGGCTTATTAAATATTTATCTCGGCTGGCTCCCCGGGGGCGAGCCGACAATACGGCCAAGGGTAGGAGAGACGGGTAAAAAGAACAGCGGACGGTCGAAAGTCACGCGCCTCTCGACGCGAGGTTCCGCGTGCGCCAGATGAAGAGCGATAGATTCCGGAAGCGCCAGGTGATGCGACGACCGCGCGATCAATCCTGTTAATCGACTGGAGATATCCCGCGCGTGGGAGTAGTTTCTCATGACAGATTCGAGGAAATGGGGTGAGACAGGCTCGATTGTGGGAGCGGCCGAGCCCCTTTGTAGAGGTAATTCTTTGTCAATCAGCAGCGGGACAATCGAGGTGGACGGAAGTTTTGGCGATGGAAAAAAATTGTTAGCCGGGAACAAAGAGGCTTCAAAGTGTTTGAATGCTGACCTTTTTTTTAGCGCGCTACGTGCATCGTAAACATAGCCGTTAACGTCATCTTCTTAAGATGAGATTCTATTATTAAAATTGATTAATTCGTGCTCTGCGTATTTTTTAAGATCAAGAGTCGAATGTACGATGAGAGAAAACTGACGTTCGTTGGTGTCCCTTCGGAACTTAGTAGATACACCGTGAAACAAGTCAGACGTGTAACTGATCATTCCCTTCGGCCGCGTACGTGGAGAAGGTAACGCGCGTGGCGAAGGGTTTTATCTTCGTTTCCACGTAATTTCCTTGTGACGCCAATTTTCCTCGAGACTACTAACCCTTCGTGGCACGTTCGAGCGCCCTCTGGGAAAACAAAGGTGTCACTTCTTCAAAGAGAGCTCTTCGCCGCCTCCGACTCTCGTCCGGTCTCGCTCGCTCTGCCTCGCCTTTAGGGATTCAGCCGCGACTTTACGCCCGGGAAAGATTCTCGCCCCGTCCTTCTCGCGCTCGCTCCTATCTATGTCTCGCTCTATAGATTTTATCCCAAGTATCTGAAGATTCTTGGCGTGCAGCCCCACTAAACATCAGACCCCTTCTTCAACGCGCGCGAAGAAAGCACTTTATCTCCCGAGGGGTTGCTTCAACAGGTTACAAGACATCGGGCGTTCGGTTTTTCTTAGGAGTCAGCCACCCCTAAGGAAAGGCTCATCCCCCTTCAGATTTCACCCCCGCTTTCTTAGCCTACGGGAAGTGTCTGCTAATTATCCAGCCTCCCTTTCTGTTGATTTTCTCGGCTTGTTAACCATTTACGCGGATAATAAACCGATAAACTTTCCATAGAAAACAGCTTGTCAACCGGTCGTCATCGAAGTCCTGATATCCCGTCTTCAAGCTAATCGACGCGACGTCGTCACGCGAACAGCTTACTCGCGCGATTCCATATCAAATAAATAATACATTTTATGCATTAACGTCAATGAGATATATTATGATTAATGACACGTTAATCGGCGTAATATTCCATTTGATTAAAACAATGATTCACGATTAATTCGCCTGGTAGAATGTAATTAGTCGAACTAATCGTGTAAATTATTTGACACGGCTAATCCTACGGTGTGAATCCTATCACGGAGATGAAGTCTTAACCCATCCCCCTTGCCTGGTAAGAAGGCACTTTATCCGTCGAGGGGGTAACTCCAACAGGTTACAAGACGCCGAGAGAAGCTGAATCGTCTTCGCGGCTGCCGGCCCCTAAGGAAACACCGTCCCTTTTACATCTTGGTCGCTTCCTGAGCGGCCAAGGATGCCCGTCCAACCCCTCGAGTTTTCTTAGCCCATTCACGGACGAGGAACTTCCCTCTTGGGAAGATTTTCCGGGCCAGAGGATACGGATAAGGAATCCGTTGATGAAAAGCGACAACAGGGGGCGGGGGACGCGAAGGAGAGAAGAGAAAAGAAAAGCGTTTCCTTACTTACGACGATATCTCGGGTGCTCGAATCCTCCTCCTCCTCCTCCTACCCTCGCCTCGGGGGAACAAGATATCAACTTGTTGCTGTCGGGATTGAGCGTGGGCCAAGGATCTAGAGAGGGTCGAGGTTTTTATTTTATTATTTAGAGACGGCACGCGAAACCGACGAGCCCCTTCCACGGTCACGTTCCTCGTTTTTTCCCTACCACGGGATTCGGTACGCTTTGTTCCGTGTTAATACGAAGAAACTTTGATACTCTCCAAAGTTACCCCTTCCTCTTTTATTCTTTATTTTTTTTCCTGTTTTTTTTTCTCTTGTTTGTCCTTTTCGACGTTGGGTAGGAATTAGCGTGTTACCAGGTGATAAACGAATCACACGAGCTTATGCTAATACACTTTGTTTTTTAATGCAGCTACTGATAATTGTGTATCTATGTCTTTATTCGTAAAAAATTTCATTTTGAAGTATTGTGAGAGTAGACTTTGAAACACAAGTCCTATGACAATGTGAATTCCTTATCACGACTGACGCATGTTGGGCGCTCCGATAAAGCGGTGTTACATATTCTTATTACCATTGTCGCACAATTGTTATCAGTTCCT
>SHCU01000158.1:168211-182214 GCA_004307685.1 Ceratina australensis | reverse complement strand
CGTGGGCGGGATCGACTGAAAACCGTGGAAGTAAATTGATTCTAAGAGACGACCGGCTACATGGATTCTCGCAGGGCGCACAATCGAACGCGGTAACGCTCGAGAACATCAGAGCTGATATCAAGACTGTCGATCGGGTCCCATAAATCCTTATCGGACATGTCAATAATCGGGAGAATCCAATCCGCTTGGGCGATCCGTGGGGTATACGCGAGCGAGAGAGGAGCGCGAGCGGGCGGCTTCGATTCTAGAAAAATGGCGATTAAACGAACGAGCCGGGCGACGCGACGCGGAGCTGTGTGTCGCTCGAACGGATTCGATCCTCTCGGATTGGCGGCGTGTCCTCGGAAGGAGATGAGAGATCGGTTGAATATCGGCGGCGGTTAATTAAGGAAGGGGGCCGTTTAGAGAGCGAGCGGCACGGGCCGCTGGCCTCGGCCCGGTTCAGGGGATCGCAACTTTCTCATGAGAAAAGAAACGCGCAAATGGCTCGGTGCTCGAGATTTAACGCGTTTTCCGCGCCGTGCCGCGGCTCATTCTTCCCGTGATTTCGCGTCCGCTGATGCGTGTCCAGCCAGACCTTTTTTTTTTCGACGAGCTCCGGAGTCAGCGGGTATCCGCCGCCGCATGCACCGAACCGCGGGCTCGGCTCGCCCGAATATTCGTCTCTGCCACGTATACACGCGGCTTTTTTTTTATCTATATCTATATCTATAGGCGCGTACACGCGATGGAAGCGCACGCGCCCTATCTCTCTCTCTCTCTCTCCTTTCTCCCGGTATCGCGTAGGCAACTCTTTCTCGCGCACGCACACACACACACATATACCGAGCGGGCGCACCCAACGTTCGGGTTCGCGAAACCATCCAGGAATTTTCTACCACCGTCGTCCTACCATCGTCGAACCCAGAATGCCGCCGTGAATTCTGCATAATGCACGGGCCACGCTCGGCCGAGCTTCCTGCATAAAATAATCTCTTTCCGCGATCGCGATTCGCGGCCCAAGCCGGCCAAGTGAAAGAGTGGCAGATGTCACGTTGCCGCGTATTTTTTTTTTTTTTTTTTCTAACCGAACCTCTCCACCCCCGCGTGATCCCACTCCTCCCGGGTCCCTCTCTCCTTTTTACCTACCCTGCCGCCGCCCCTCTGCCTTCACCCTTCGTATTCTCTATCAGTCGTCCCTGTTTTTCGTGGTTTCGCGAGGGACGAGCGAACCGGCAGGGCGAAACAGAGTGAGAGAGAGAGAGAGAGGAGACGAACGATGAGGAAGCGGTAGGATGGATATAGGAAAGATGAGATAGAAACCTGGTATAAAAAAAAAGGGAGAGAGAAGAAAGGATAGGAACGAGCGAGAGGGAGATAAGGGGGTGGTTACGCGAGGGGGAGGTGGGAGGGTGGCGGCCGGGAGTCGGTGTGCGCGGACGTGCGTTGCGTGGCCGCGTGCACGTATCGGTGTGTTCGTATGTGCGCGAGGGGGCTCCGGTATTACCGGAGGATAAAGAGAGAATTCGAGAGTGGCGATGAAAAATCATTTCGAGCGTGGAACCAAGCCTTCGGCACGGCAGGCCGATTATTATCATTATTCGCCGCGAGTTCGACGGGGGAAAGGGTTGAACGAGAGAGAGAGAGAGAGATGGACGTGGAGATAGACAGGATACCTGGCCATTCCACCGAAAGACGCGTAAGCACGCCTCGGATCTCGTCAATGACGCTGGACCGTGGATATTAACGGATTACGGCCGTCCCACGGGCGATGTAATCTCGCGGAGTCGGAGACGAGCGGGACGGATATCACTTTTGGCCGGTAGCTGTCGACGTTAATGCCTTGTTTCCTGCGCGTCGCTGGTTTTTAATTAATACTTGTTATGTCTGACTAGCGCGCCGCGTACCCGCGGTTCTTTCGTTCGCTGAAACACGGATGATATGTTGTTTGCACGCCGGGACAACGGACGCGGGCGCAACACAAGCAGGATTAATGGGAGCCGGGCCCGATGATGTAATTCCGGGAACGTTTGATATTTCGCTGACGCGGTAACACCGGCTCTTCTTTTTTTTCGGCCTTTTGTACGCGGATCAGAAATGGGTTGCAAGGTGTTCGTTGACTCGCGTGGACCGTAGGAAAATATTGAAGAGATTGAAGACGCGAGATTATCATGGCTGTGATTATCCGAGTATCGAGACGCCGGCGCGCGATTATCAGGCGAAACGTAATTATTGTATTTTAATATTTGATATCTTCGGTGAAAAGGGTAAATATCCCAAAGGACGTGGACAGGTAGATACGAGCTGCGTCGAATGGGATGGGAATGGGTGGGCCAGCGGGCGGGAGGGTGGCACCGAGGCGGTGGACGCAGCGGCGGGTGTATTACGACGACGGACAAATTAACTCGGCGCGCTGGCGAGCGCATATTTTGCAGAAATTAATAAAAAAAAGAGGTAACGCGGCCCGCGGATGCTTAAAGCGCGCGCTGTAGGGCGTTACACGCGCGCGTAATGTACATAAAAAATCGTGTACGTCGAGCTCGTTTAAAATATTCAACGTATCCGCGTTTCCTGCCGCGGTGCCGGACGATTTCATATTCAAAAAGAGAAAATAGGGTGCGGGCGGGGTGGGTAGGGGGCGGCGGCGAGCGAAGAGGAAGGAAAAACAGAGAGAGAAGAAAAAAAGAGCGGGGAAGGCATTAAAGATAGGAGAGAATTAATCGCGATTTACCCGATGAACCATGGCATCGCACGGATAAAGCGCGCGAACGTTCAAGGGTTGGCAAAGAAACGAGCGCAAAAAAGCGGCCTTCCGTCAAAAGAGAATCGCATTCCGGCGATGCATTAGCGACATATACGAACCCATTATTTTTTACGAACTTAATCCCCCTTCGAACCGGAAAATCGAATTCGTGCACGAGTTTCACATACCGGGAAAGGGAAAAAATCACAGTGGGGCAAGCGATCTCCCTCTCTCTCTCGGTGAACACCGCGCATCGTTCTTGATCACGCTCGGCCGTCTTCAAAGCCTTGACGAGTGGGCATGAATTTATCCTAGAACCGTGTGTTCTAATGAGAATCCAACACGCTCAAGGACAGCGAGCGGGAATGCAACTGGGGTGCAAGTGGACGAAAGAGTCGCCGCGTGGCTCGGTTTTTCGGGTAGGCGCGGGAGACGAAGGAGAAACGACGTCGTCCGAGAGGACGAATTAGCGTCCGCCGGATTAGCGTCCGCATATTTTTGCAAAAACGAGATAATGCTAAAAAGCGCGCTGACCGGTCTGGCCAGGCTTGTACTCGGATGCTGCGTGGTGGAGAAAGGCAGGTGGAGGAAAAAGGGGGTGGATGGGCGAGGATGGTTCGTGACGGACGGAGGGCAGGGGGTGGAGAAGGTGGTTGGAGGTGGATGAAGGGGGTGCGTCGGGGGTGGAGGGCGTGGCCAGGCGGCCTCTGGCAGGTTTCGAACGAGAAAGAGAAAGAGGAATCGCGTTTCCGTGGTACCAGAACTCGGGAGAGCGAGCCAGAGAAAGAGGGCCGAGAGCGACGGGCGAAAGAGGGCGAAAGAGAGGCGAAGCGGAGATCGAGGGAAAAAGAGACGACGGGTGAGGGAACGAGATAGACCGGGAAGAGCGTGGACCGCGAACAGAGAGGAACGGAGAAAGGGAAAGAACGAAAGAGGGACGGAGGGAGCACGACGAGAAAAAGTTATAGATGCACCGTGTGCATGTGGGTACACGTACGCGGCCGCCCGACAAGACGCGCGTGTACTGGTGCGTTGCATACGCGACACGTACGCGCGCGTCACGTATGCATCGGAGCCGGAGCAGCGCGTACGTGTACACGTACGTCGGTGCCGATATATATACGGGCTCGCGTATACTCGCACACGCGGATAAACGCGCGCGTCCGCGTATCGGAGTCACGGGCGTGTGTGCGTTTAACTATAGCCAACGTGGCCCGTAGGGCAACTGGGGGATGGGGTGGGACAAAGGGGTAAAAATCATTGCGCGGTCCAGCCTCGAGGCTGATCGATGGTTGCTGCACTCACCCCTGCATCTACTACCCTCTACCTCCTCTCTCTTTCTCTCTCTCTCTCTGTACCCGTACCCCGACGACTACCCTATATCACCATCTCCGCCCCCTCCCCCGCGCGCACATTCACTGATCCCTGGGACTCACTGACTGGCCAGACAAAAAATGGCCGGTTCGAAGCCCATCCGCTTCTGCCCAGGCTGACATCGGGTGTTTGATGACCTCGGGGTGGCGTGAGAGGCCCGGGAGGTGAAGGGTGCAAACTACGAGCCAGGGTGCAACCGGCGGCGGGGGACGGCCGGTGCACCCGAGGGCCGACGGCCGGAAAACCGACACCCTCCACCCGCTACAACCCCCCCCCCCNCCCACCGTTCACCTCTCGCGATCCCACCCCCGGTTTCGTCCACCTACAAAAGGGTGGACGCCGGGAGGGAATCGATGACGGTGGATGATTTTACGTACACTGTACGTTCGCCGGTCAGCTCTGCCCTCTTTTCGCGGATTCGGTAGCTTCGCGATTCGAAACGAAAGCAATCGTATTCGACACCGACGCCGCCGTTCCTCACGGCACTGCTCACGTGTCTTCCGGAGAGTTATCGTCTGACGAACGGATCCGAGGAGGAGGAGGAGGAGAAGGGTGGATCGGAGGTAAAGAAGACGGGAAGCACGTCGAAGAGTTCCCTTTCTTCTTCTCCCTCTATTTTTTTTCCTTTCTCGCTCGTCGGTGTTTGCATGCGATTTGTTTTGCGGATGAATGGATTTTTAATAGTCCTTCTATTATCTCGGGCTTCCGCTTTTCGAACGATTATTTCGCAAAAGTGAGGAAACTCGTTTAAGCTCTCGCTACGATTTACCGTTAATCTATCGATTCACGCGATTATCTCGATCACGCGTAGATCAATTGATCGCGCGTTACGCATTTTCGGAACAAGTTCCATCGTCGTTTCGTTTAATCATCTTCCGATAGAGTTTCAACGAGGCAAACAAAAAGTAAGAGCCGAAAAACGAGAAAAAGTGGTGGGAAAGGAGAGGAAAAAATCGAAAGTCGCTCCCTCGAATGTAGCCTCTGGAAATTTCGATCCCCGATGCTTTACAGACGGCCCTCTAAAGTCGATCGTTGCTAACCCCTTGCCGAAGCTCTCTCTTTCCGCGCGCAAACCGGCGAAGTTCAACGCCAATGACACGTAGTCGTCCGGGCCGTTAATGATGCGCCCCTACCCCCCGAGCCTAGCGGCGCCTACACTCGACTCCGATCCTTAGGTTCACACCCCCGGAGACAAAACGGTGTCTCCCTCCGCATCCGAGGCGTCCTAAACGGATGCGTGTATGATAGAATTTCTTCCATCATTAAGAAAGCCTTACAATGTGTACGGGTTTCTAAGCACGCCCGCGGAGCAACTGTAGTCAGCCGCGAGAACCGAGGCCACGTATCGCGTCGTGACAAAACTTTCCCGATCCTCCGTCGAAAGTGCACCGGGTCCATCCCCGTCTACCAGCCTACCCATCCACCTCTCCCCGGGCTTCTCTGTAGTATATATCCGCCGTGTCTATTGAAGTAACGGTAAACGCGACTCGTGAAAATTCCTCGCACTTCGCGCTCCAGATCCGCCGCGCCGGTTTCTTGTCTCCTCTTTCTTTCTCCCTTCCGCCTTTCCTCGTGCCCCTTGCCGTAGCCTCCTTCCCGCCGCTGCCTACCTACCTACCTACCTACCACCCGTCCACCCTACCCGCCTTCTTCGACTCTGCTCTTTCTCTACCCCGCGCGTAACTGCCGGCTCAATGGTTACGCGCCGCGTCTATGCTCAGGTGACGACTTCGAAGCGGGAAAGAGGCGCGGGCGGGCACCCCGGGTGCCGCTGCCGGGCATTATGCAGCGAGTTTTCCACGCGGTAGGGTAGAACGGAGATGTTCATCGGTTCCTCGTGCCGCCGCCAAGAGGATGTTACGGTTTGATATTTTCTCTTTGTCCCGGGCTGCCTTTAGAACCCGCGCCTCTCTCTCGTCTCGTGTCTTGCCACCAGCCATACCACCGAGTTTTTCCTAACCGAAGATAACCCTCTGACGCGGTACGTACGTTCCGTACGCGCTCGTTTTAGGCCTGTCGCCTGTCTGTCTTGAAAGGAACCGGCTCGACGTTGCTCGGTTAACCCTCGGATCTACCGGCATTCGCGTTTCGACTTCCCGCGTCATTTTGTCTTCTATGATAATTGAAACAGTGGGAGAAGGATTCTGTGATGAATCGAAGTAGGGAATCTGTTGATTTAATTTTTTAATTAACCCTTTAATTGCGGAATTTAATTTTAGAAATCTAATGCTTTAGGCGCTGTAGATTAATTCAATAAACTCTAACAGCTACAGAATTCACGTGAGCGGTGTTATAATAAAATCAATTGTTTTATACGAGTCTCTATATTTAAACGGATTATTAATCGAAAGAGATTTAAACTGAACGCAGTTAACTGGTTAATATACGAGTATACCAATATATGACAGTTTATCATCCGCGTAAGATTTGACGCCGCCGACCCAATAAAACAGATCAGCGCGATTCATCCGCGATGATCGGGAGGATTCATAGAAACTGTTACCGAGCTTTTTGCTCTCTGAGATGTTGCGACGCGAGATTCCGGACGGCAGCGCAAAGTGTCCCACCGCGTTTGGATACTCGCGTTCCTGGTAGCAGTCTCGATGCCGGCAACCCTAACCAAAGCGAGTCAATTCCGAAAGCGGCGTAGGAGCATGAGAGGACAAGAGGAAGAGTGTATGGATATAAAGCAGCTCGAGTGCGGCCGATAGAGACAGGGAGGGGTGGGTTCGCGCTCCCGCCCGGGAGCGCGAGAGAGAGAGAGAGAGCCGAAGAGAAAGAACTGCAACCCGGCCTAACCTACCCCAATCGAGGGCTTACGTTGGAAAGCTTGCACGGCAGGGTAGCGCGGTGGAAGTAACGGCAGGAGAATCATCGAAAAGCCCGGCGCTTTGCCGGGCGGTGCAGGGTGAACGAGCTACCGGTGCGCGGTCATTGAATGGACGGAAAAGGGAGTAAAAATCATTGAAAAGCGATGACTGCAGCCCGACGCTGGCAGAGTGGATCATCGAATGACCAGAGGCCACCCCAGCCCGCTACTACCAGTCGCCCTCGTGTGGACCCCGCTTTCATGATTTCTACTGGAAATTAGCCAACTGGCTAACGACCAAATAGGAGCCTTTCGCCTTCTCCCTTCCTCCCTGTTTCGCCTCTTGTCTCTGAAATCTCTGCCTCTCCCGCCCGCTTTCTCCCTAGCCTGGCCGCCTCTACCCCGTTCGCCCTCTCGCTCCTTCTCATTCTGGTTACCCCCCTCCCGCCGTTTCGTCTGTTCCTCTCGCGAACGAGAGCGCCCTGTGTCGATCTCCTGTCCTACCCCGTCGCCTCTCTTCCCTCCGCCGTTGCACCCTGTCGCTCGATCGGCCGGCCATGTCCGCGTTTTTATTTCGCGAAATCTCCGGCAGCAGCACGATCGGTACGTCCGGCCAACGTCCCTTACCGTCTCACCTACACGGAGATTTCATCCACCCTGCCTGTTCGATCGCAACATTTTTTTCTGTTTTTTTTTTTTACTATTATTTTACCCTCTGCGCCAGAGCTGAAACTTTCGTCTCCCCCAACATTTCCAGTTCGCACCTGTTAATTTCCGACATTATTTCTCCTCTAACATTTAGAGACAAATCCGATTGAATCGAATCCGATCCAGCTTCCGATAATTAATTAAATTTATAAATGATACGGAACGAGGAACGTGCGAGGCGAAAAATGGAATAAAGAGAGGAGAGGCAGCCGGTACGGGAGGAAAGTGTATACGCGACTCTGTTCGATGCGCGGGAGTAGGAAGCGATCAATTAGAATAAATGCTCGCGATTGAGGGTCGAGTGGGATCGCGAAACGCGATCGTCGAAAAAGTCAAAGTTAAAGTTGAACCCGCCGGCAGAGGAACACTACACGTGTGTGTACGTGTGCACGTAAGTACGTATCTCCTCGGCCGAAGGAAATATCGGATGATACCGAGCCGATCCACGCGAGCCCCGGAAAGGTGGAAGGAGGTGGGACGGGACACGGGAACAAAAGTTTCGCGGTTCGTGATAGAATGATAGACGTTTGTTCGTGAAAGAAAAATGCAAGATTCGCTGCAGTCACGAAATGGCAAATTGGAGTTGAAACTTCCCCCGTGCGGGTTTGGGATAGGTTGGGTTAAGGCGTGACGGCGTAGGGTACGAGGAGGAGGAGAGAGAGAGAGAGAGGCCCGTCCGATTCTCCTACGGAAAACATAGGCCGAGGGCGAGAGTTCTGGTTAATCGAGTTTCGTCTCCACCGGAATTACGAATTCGTGCGTATCGCTTTAAAAGGCATCTACCGATACTCACCCGCGAAATTATTACATCAGGAATCCGATTATTATAATTTGAAAAATGTTCCTTAACTCCTGATCACGCGTTCATCGTTTATTCAAAGAATTTCAAATAATACGTATCTTAATCCCCCATGGGTCCATGGAACTTTCAGGTCACATTCTAATTTATCATTATTTTACCGATTTTTATACACAGCACTGTAAACATTATAGGCCGTTTTTATATGAAAGTAACACGGCAAGTATATTGCGATAAAATTGTTTAAACGGAACAATTTTTTTTCATCTGCATACGTAATGATTGCTGAATACGTTATGATCGCTGATTTCTCGTTCCCTTAATTACCTGCGATTTAAAACAAAAATCTCGCCCTAATTAAATATCAATATGATTAATTGGAACTTTTAATGTATTCGAGTTTAAAACGAAATCGAAGATAAAGAAAAGGTTAGAGGCATTGGAGGAATTGCGGGAGAGCCGTGCGTCTGCTCACGTGGCTCGTCGGAAGGGAAACGCCGCGGTGGCGGCAGGGGTGGTGGAGTGTGTGGGCCGTGCGTGCGAATCCCCGAACGGAACACATGCAAGCTTTGATAAGCTTCAGGAGCACATACACGCGGTAGCGGCGAGCTATTCGAGCCTCCGGCCTCGCATAATATTACGTAACGCGCGATTCACCGGGTTCCTTTTTGGCGCCACCGGGCCGCGTTATGGGAAAGACCTATGCGGAAATAGGGAATAATGCGCGCCGCCGCGTCTGGCTCCTCTCGCGATCGGCGTCTACCTATTCTTGCCGATTTGACGCCGACTATCTTTGCCGCCGGTATTGATGTATCCGTGGCAAACGAAAGCACTGAGAGTACTGAAAGTTCGATCCGATGCGAAGATAGACTGTCGTTGAGTGATTAGGAAACTCGGTTTTTCGGGTTCTTTACGGTGAAAGGACCTCGCCGCGTTAATGGCAAAGGCTTAACTATAACCCGACAAATCCGTATGATAAATAGAGGAGCAAAATAATTCGATTTAACCCTTTCACTGCTAAAGGCGTATATACACGCCTTGACAAGTCCATCAATGCATATATACGAACGGCGTGTATGCATCGATATATTCTAACAGCGTTACTTAATATAAATAAAAGAAATTGATATTTTTAAATTTGTTGATCTACCGGGGTAAACGAAAAACTCGTCGTCCATGCAGACGGATTCGTCCGAGAGCGCGCCGCAGTCAAAGGGTTAACGGACAGGTAAATTATAATTCCTAGTTCGTTCCTCGATTTCATTTGACAAAACGGTAACGGTTCATAATGGCAAGCGGGAATATCGTCGAAACTTTCCTTGGTCACGTATTGTGAAGGTAGTAAAGATCCCGCCCGTTTGATGGTTTCGGCAAACCAAACAGCTCGTGAATTGCGGTCGACACGGTTCCTCGGAACTTTTCTTTGAGCCTCGTAACAAGCGGAACGAACAAGGCGAGGCTCGAGGCCGCAAGCTTTTTCCCTCGGTGTGTACTTCTTACGTACTTTTTATCTGATCGTGTCTCCGGCCTCCTCCTCCTCTCTCGACTCCCCCCCCCCCCCCTCCCTCCCGCGGGCCGCGAACGAGGTATCGTAGGGCCGAACCCCCGCCGACTGTTGAAACTAAGGGTTGCATCGGACAAGTAAGGCGCAGCGAGAGAGGGCAGAGAATATCACCCCAACCGGCGCACTCCCTCCACGAGAGGATGTTTCAAGGAGGGTCCCCACTGCTTATTTATTTCTCCATTTGAATTTTATTATCTTGTTCCGTCGTTACGGAGCCCCGGTTCGTTTTCCTCGTTCTTACATACACGGCAGCGACCGATGGATGCACTCCCTGCCACCGAGAGTAAGGACACGCGAAGGATCGTCGCGTCGCCCCCAATTCCACGGATGCAGCGGCGCGTTCGTCGAAACAAGATGATCGATCGTCGCTTATATCAGGATTATCAAAACGTTTCCTCGGCGCGTCCTCGTTGCCCTAGAAAACTCGCGCGGGAAATAGAGTGAAATCAAAAACCGCGTCGAACGACTAGTTTCGCGTTTGTTCTTGCCTCTCGTCGAAATATCCGTTGCGATGCCGCGTTTAACTCGGCATAAGTTTTTTAACATGCCCATATTACATCCCGTCACACGGGAGAGCGAGAGGAGAGAGAGAGAGAAAAAAAAAGATATAGAGACGAGAAAGAGGCGTAGTGGGGTTTAAACATAAGTTTCGAAGGTTCTCCAAAACCGGCGGCGCTCGCGTGCATCGTAGGTTTGCCAAATTGCCTTGTAGAAAAAGTTCTCTTTTAAATCGTCCCGCTCTATCTGACCGCAACAAGCCAACCCCTACGGCGCGGCGGCGGCGGCGTGCCTCTAGTCAGTTGTTTCCGGGCTAACATGCCATGCTGAACCTGCCGAATGTTAGGTTAAACGCGCGTGTACGCGTGCAACCGGCCGGCCCTCCCAGAGTTTTATGGACCCTTCTCTCTGACCCTTCACCGCTCGCGAAGTTGGGTTTATCGATCGCTGATGCAACCCCCCATGCTACGCTGCAATTTCGGCGTTTTCGTCATTTGAAGAAACTCCCGGGCTCGGCCGATCGGTTCCGCTGTTCGACGTTCGCCCGTGCTCGTTCAACTCATCTCCCAAACGATTCTCGAATTTTTTTTCTCCGCTACTCAAGCTACGATTAATTAAGCATTCGTTTAATCGGTAATGTGAGCGGACTGATTTTATTATCGTATCGATGAAAAGCTTCGTGATTATTATTAAACTAAACGGTATATCGTTTTCAACGGTGGAGATTGACTTTGGTAAATGTAAATCGAGCCCCGATACCAGAAGGAGTTTTTCTTCCCCCGAAGACTGGTTCTCCAAGAAGGGATCGTACCTACCTTAACCTCCGGTACGTTTATGCGCACTTTAATCCTTTTCGCTTCGCTCAAACTCAGTTTTTATCCTACTTACCTTCGACGCTGGTTCGGCTCTCGTCGGAGCCGGAGTAGAAGAAGGGTTCCAGTCCTTCTTCCCTCTCGACCGAATCCTTCCGGGCTCCCTCTTTTGCCCTCCTTGCGAACATGACTTAAAGCTCGCCGTCCTTCAGTCGAATGGAGTTTTCGATGGGGTGATTTCGACGATTCGTTCGTCGACTGCCTGCAAGCCTCGAACTTCGTCTCGGGCTGCGGCCACCACCACCCGGTGGGATAAGGGAGAGGGGCCTCCTCGCCTCCTTGGTAACTCGTTAGACTGACGAATTTATCGGGACCCCTTACTTCCACGATTCTTTAAAATATATACAACCGTGCACGTCGATCCGTGATTCGTCTCACCCTCTCCCCGTTCTATCGATAAATCTCGCTTCCATCGGCTCGATCAGAAGTATAAATTTACCAAAAGAATTCAATTTATTGGTTTTAGTATTTTTAAACCTCCGCACTCCGCTGTTCCCTCTCACGGGACATTTAAGTTTATTATTGATTATTATTATTATTATTGACGGGGAATTAAGTTATTTCAGCGCAACTTTCTGAGACATACATGTTTCCCTGAAGTTTTCTCTTGAAATAGCTAACATTCAGAATTGCTCGAAGTGCAAACAGTGAAAATAGTTTCGCGTAGTTTATAATATGAGGAAATAAGCCTGAAGGATCACGGGGACACTCGAGACCACTTCTAATAGGTCAGAACTCGGTCCAAACGGCAGCCGCGTATCGCCGATATCGACATTGATTCAAGACGTAACCCTTCTGCGAATAACGATTGTTATTTGGATCCAACGGGATCGAGCCCCGCGGCGCGCAAACTTTAACAAGGGTCGTTCAAACTTCGTTCGATTCTCGTTCGAGCAAAAATCGTGGCGCGCGTTTACCCGCCGAGCTCCGCGCGGCGATCGGAATCAAGAAAGCCGCGGCTAGCAGACGACGCCGGCGTCGAATCCGTAAGTACCCGTAACGCATCGAGCCGAAGATTCACCGATATCCCCCGACGAGCATTAAGCCGGTCCGCGACGCGGAATTTTCTTAATAGAGAAAACGAGCTCTGATTTCGAAGGGTGACTCGAGGGGTAGAAGCCACGGGGAATCGAGGAACGGGCGAGTAAAACGGGCCGCGAGTGATATAGAGAAACCGGCGCGGCGTGGGAAGAAGAGTAGCAGTAGTAGTAGTAGTAGTAGCGGGAATGAGGTGAGGGAAGAAACGAAAGAAAACGGGAAACGAGGAAGAAGGTATCGAAGGGTTGAGAGAAGGGAAGAACGGCAAAGAAACGGAAGGAACGAGCAAGACGGAGAGACAGAGAGAAAGATACGGGCAGGGAGCGAGAAAGAAGGAGAAGGTCTGAGGAGTCGGCTACCGACTCGACGACCGACGATGAGAACCCTCTAAAGAGAGACGGAGAAGGAAAGAGTTAAGAGTCGACTTGATGACGGGCGTAACGGAGGAGTAGAAGGAGTGAGTAAGGGGGGTCGGCGGGGAGGAAGAGGTGGCGGGTGGCGGTAGTCGGGAGGTGGAGTAGACTGGATGGAGGAGCCCACGTTGCAATGATATCGATTCCAATGCTTCTTACTAGACGCGGTTGGTTAGGGTGGGCAACCCCTTACTTTTTATCCCTTTTCCTCCGCCTCACTTCCCTGCACGCGCACCCCCTCCCTCCCCCCTCGTGCTCGCCCCCCTCCCGCCGACCACAGAGTTCTTCTCGTCCTTCTCCCGGGCCCCCCCGCCAGCCCTCTTCCGATCCTTTCGCGATATTTTACTCGGTTATTTTTGCTAGTCTTCCTTTTTACCCCGTTCCCTGTTGCTTCCTCTCCGTCACTGTTCCTCCGTCGTCGTCGTCGTCGTCCTGCTGGCTGCTCGCGTTTACTTTTTCCCTCGACTTCCTTCGTGCGCCGCTCTACCCGTTTCGGTCACTTAAAAGCCGGCGACCGGAATTATTCTCGACGATCAGTCAGTCAGTCAGTAGTCAGGGTCAGAGGGAACGGAGACAAAGTTAACGAAGTGTTATCACCGGCTCCGTGATATCGCTTGTTGGAGTGCTGACTCGATTGCGTACCACCGGAGTTTTGATTACACGATCGCCGCGCTGACTCATACGCCGGTCGCTGAATTTAACGTTTCCTTAGAGACATCATTTACCCGTTCGATCGGTCGCGCTCTATCGTGTCTCGTGAAACTGAGACAACCAGTTGGCGTTCAATCCTCTCGTCTGTCAGATGAAATTCTAACGGTGCCTTTTAACCGCGATTAGAGGTACTTCTTGACCGCGGTATCATTAAGCCTCCTTCGAGACGGATTACCCCTTCTTAACCAAACATCTTCGCGACTAATCGGAAGGAGCGACGCAAAGATAACAAAGGGAAGAATAGGAGGAAGTAGAGTCACGGAGATGAGGAGGAACAACGGTACGGAAATACATGCGCATATGCATGTACACATTATTAAAGCGAAGGAACGAGAGGGAGAGAGAGAGAGAGATCCCCTGATTACTGCGAATTCCGTCTTTCGCCGTCTGTCTTTTCGTCTTTCCCCGCTTCATCCACTTGACAGAGAGCGGTCTGCCTGCTCCGCCCGCCCCACCACCTCCTCACCTTCGGCTTCTTTTCCTCTCCTGTTC
>SHCU01000158.1:148166-160449 GCA_004307685.1 Ceratina australensis | reverse complement strand
TTCAGCGACGGTAGGAAAATGAAGGAAATCGAGTTTCAGCCGGTGCGGTGTGCACAAATCTACGTAATACTATAGCGCGATAGCCTCTTGTTCATCGATCAATCGAAGCCCGTGGAAACCTCATCCCTCGACTGCGCGTACTTATTAGAAGCCGCCAATTACCACTGATAAACCATACCCGAAAATCCCTGCTACCTACCCCCCTTCCTCCCTCCGACCTCGGGCTCGTACCGCCGCCGTTCTATACCTCCCTTCCCATTACTTCATCGACAAGATCCTCGCGCAACGTATTACGAAACGTGACCGGAAACTCGAGTGCGCTGGACCAAGCAATCTCGCCTGGAAGCTTCCACTTTTTTTCAGAGGACACAGGCCCGTAGCAAGGGAAAGGTGTAACAAGAGAGAAAGGGAGAGAGAGACGAAGGTGAAAGAAATTCGATGATGGGAACGGAAAAGGCGCATAGAGAAGCGACGCGGTTAGAGAGAGAGAGAGAGAGAGAGAGATTTGATCAATGACGGATGGAAGGACTACGGATATCGGAGAGAGGAATCGGAAGACAAAAGGAAGAACGAAAGGGAGGCGAAAAAGTGGGAGCTAGTAACGGAGGGAGTGGGAAGCGAGGAGAGCGTGAGAGGAGCGTCGTGCTAAAGGGGACCGGTGATACCTGTGCGACTGTCCGACGTCCGGACGTCCGCTGTTTTGTTACAATCACGTATCCGTGGGTTTACGCGTATCGGCACATATCGGCACGCGTTGTAACGCAACGGCATGCCGACACGAGGAGCCGAGCCAGGATGTAAGCCGGCCGGGGCTCGGCTTGAGTGGACGCTGGCCCGCGCGGTGACTCAAAAGGTGCGGAACTCTATGTTCCGGTCTTTCGTGAATGCTTCGGTTCCACGCCGGGCCGGAAATTATGTCTTGATTGACTCCCTTCACACGACCCTCTGCTACGCCGTCAGCTACTATCAGTCATTGCGGTTTGGGCATCAAGGGATTCGTTGCTACAATTTTTATTATTTAAATCGATGAAATATTTCGTTCGATATAATTTCTCCTCTAAGTATATCTTACGTACATCTTAATTTATTTGAAGTAACCTAACCCTTTGCGCTGCGAAGTTTAAAGGGATGATTGCGTGCAGAATACACGGGACGAAGTACGTAGAAGCGCGATCGGTTCTACGGGCAAACTTCTATTCTATTTATTATTTCAAGGGATTTACGAGCTGCATATCCACCGCATCTAATTAATGCATAGGAGGATGTTAAAGGGGTTGAGATCCGATGAAATATTAACCCGTTCCTTCGCGAAGCAGTTCTTTCCTCCTTGGGAAAAAAAGAAGCCGATGAGTAAGTTCGATGAACATCACGAGTGGAGGAGACGTTTCAAAAGAATAACTCGAATAAATGAACTGTATGATTCCAGTATCCAGAAGTTCTTTTAGTAACATTCAAATTGCTTACTTGCATATTAATTAAGATGTCAGTTGAATTAAATTAAATTACCAGCCGTAGCTGAACTTAAATGAACGATTTTCGTAATTATCAAGAATAATTCAGTTCGAAGCGTCAATCAATTAAGTCCTCAGACTTATCCCCCTTTTATTTATACGTATCACGATTTCACGCGGTACAATCCTGTTTCACCGTGGACTTGGAAATTTTTCGCTGAACAAACCGCGATACATTAAGGCTGTAACACGACGAGGGCTCGTAAACCGGCCGCGAGAAACTCGAAGGCAGTAAAGAACGGTCGTAACGTTTCGGTAGAAACATAACTAGTCGACCGGCTACGTAACAAAGTATTATAAAACCATTTTATTGTCCACGTTCCTCCACGAATTTTTACGCGTTCTCGCCTATCCTCAACGTGACGACGTTCCCTTCATATAACACGATACTTACTTTCTACGCAGTCTCCACCATCCAACGTAAGCCATTTCAACAAATTATTCAAATCTATTTATTTAAACCTTTGCACTCGAGATGAGACAATCGTCACATAATTACTGTATCAATATGTTATTGATTGAATTAACCTTAATGATTATCAAATTCATGTATACATTAATTTAAAAAACGTCGAAAGAAAAAATTATTAACAATTCTAACACATTAATTTGTACGTAAGAAATTCGCGAAATATTTGTGGAGAAATTCTTCGAGTGCAAAAGGTTAATATTAATAAATTACAAAATTTCTCCTTTGATAACTTCACCCAGAGAGAGAGAGAGAGAGAGTAAAATCCGCGCGGGAACGGTATCGTGACAGATGCACGCGCGAATACTCAGGAAAGGGTAAAAAGGAGTAAGTAGTATCCGTCACGGAAACGCACAATGGTCGTAAGCGCGGGTGTACACACACGTAAGACCGGGCCGTGCAATTACCAGGTTGCGCGGGACCTACGCGACTGATTGTGAGTCACGCGTGTGCACGCGTGCATCGAGTAGAGAGAGAGAGAGCGCGCGCCTCCCACACGCGTCGTCGCTCATCGTCATCGGCGTCACGGCCGTGCCGTGAATCCGCAACAAGTTTGCTCCGCGACGGACGCTCGCGTATCGCTCACTGGGTGGGTCTCTAATGTATCGTGATTACGTATTTAGAGCGACAAAGCGGTCGGGAGAATTCTCTGGGATAGTCATCGTCGCTCGACCATGAATGCCCGCTGCACAAAAACCTGCGATTCCTTCGCATCGTCCTCTCTCCCGTTCCTCTACTCTTTCGGCCTGCCGAAAAACCCGTATCCGTCCCGACGTTTCCTTTGACGGGGGAGAATGAATTTCCCAACGTTTTTCATTTAATCAGCCGGCAACGATTTCGGGGAACATTTTTTACCCCGTTCGCTCGCCTACTTCTTTCCACAATGAAACGTACACGAAGCTAGATATGAATCATGCTATACTCTTACTGTTTCGCTGCAGTAGGTTAACGTTTCATAGAACCAATTAACACTCCCGTCACGTAACCGGGTGACTGAAACGCGACCGTATGTTTCACGCCTATTAACCGCGCACTTCTTATTTAGATACTTCTATCCGTGACCGCAAAAAATTACGTAATTCAAACGGGGGGAGAAAAAAAAACAACTTGAAACTTGTTTCGTTGTCTTCGTATTTTATGTTTCGATCCTGACGTTTCGAGGAGTTTCGAAGCCGCTCGGATGATAATTTAATGTATATTAGTTCGCGGTTCGCCGGGCAACTCGATATCGGTAACGTGATCAAAAGATTAAGGCAGGGTTCATTATTCTATTCCGCACTGTTCCATTTCCACAGTCCAGAAAACATTCGGCCTGTGTCGCGCGCGTTCCTGTACGAAACACGTACCCGTAACCAATTATTCTCACGGCGGCCGCGCGCTAATTAACCGCGCGCGCGCTTAACATAAATAAGCGGGAGAGCGCGTGATTAAAAAGGAAGGCAAAGGCAAAAGGTGCGCGACACTTGTCACCGCCGGTAAAATCGTTCAATTATCGATACATCGTCGCTTGCGAGGGACCGCGGGATTGTTACACGGTATTCGAGCGTTTCAATCGTTGGTGACAAGCCAAGATTGAATACGTACGTACGTTCGAAAAAAATCCCCGTTTGATCGGTCGCGTAAGAATAATGAAAATATTCAAGCGTTAAGGCGGCAGCTCGTTAACGAAACGCAAATTAAGACGAGCCCACGTCCATTGCGAAATTAAATATAAAGGGCTCCGCGTTACGTATTGACAAATCCTTCAATCGTACGATCCCCGTAGGCGTAATTAATACACGGCAGCCAGACCGACGTTAACAGAAATAATGACTACTTTGACGGAGACGGAGTGCATCTAGTCGAGCGGCCGTATTCAATCGAATTTAAATCAATTAAGATGTCACTGGCCGAAGGAAAGCAGGAAAGAAAGTTGAAAAACATGAGGCCGTGACGCGAGTCGGCTTTGGTACGGCCACGACAAACGGGACGGATGCAAAGCCGGACGCAGGCCACGAGAGGAGGCGGAGGAGGCACTCGTGGTACCCGTGGAACGCGCGTTAAATTAATCGTTGCACACTTACGTTTCTTAATTGCCGTCGAAACGGACTTCAAAAGATACCCCGGGACCGGTGACCGCCGCGCTGGTGCAAGTGGTTCGATTACCATAAACGTTCAAAGGCCCGGGAGGAGGCTCGCCTACGAAACGAACGGCGAGCATCATCGCCGGGCTCTGTGAAGACACGAGGCTTTACCTCTGCTCCTTTCCATTTTCTTTCCGTTCGTTACCGTTTTCTTGCGGTCGCAAGGCAAGTGTCTTTCTTGACCGGGCCGAGGAGCTTCCTCCGGCAAGTGGTTTCTCCTTAAGGAGGAGAGAGCGGGACGATAAGGGTGAGAGAGCGGAGATTGAGAGCAAAGAGACGGGCAGGGAGGGAAAGAGAGCGCGGCGGCTGCGGCCGCGATGGAAAGGGAAGGAGGGATTATGGTCGTGAGTTTGTCGAGGGACGACGGCCAGGGACGAGGAGGGGTAACTCAAGACGGGTCTAAGTGAGTCTTCCGGCCGACAGGCAATGATAGCCCTGAGAACTGACCCGACCCCCGGATATGTGTTGCGCATATATGTGGGGACACCGCAGACACACCAGCGTCGAGCGTCGTGAACGTGTCGCCGTACCGTTGTACCGCTCCGGTTCGGCTGGCCCGGGGACGTAATGGCTTATTTCGTAAATCGGTGATTCGTAATAGGGAACGCGCGCGCGTGACGATAGGTAAGCCAGTATGCGGTTAATTCGGTATAAGCGGTTTGCATGATGCCGAAGAGTTTCGGCTGGTTGAGGTTACGAGATGAACGCTAAAGACCAGGCTATTAGGGATGGAAAGATGAACTGCCTGTTACCCGAATGGAGTTCATACGCGTGTGGCTGCGTGCACGCGGGCGTGTGTGCGCGCTCTCGGTGATCGTGCGATTCGAACCCGTGCACGATCATCGCAGATTGTCAACGTCGGACGCGGTAATGAGGGTTTCAATATCAAACTAGATCACCTTAGAAGTTCCTATGCTATCTACGCGTCGACGGTGATCGTACACATTTACTTCTTCCTGTGATTTTTCTTCAGATGAAAAATAATACGAATAAATCCCGTGGCTCGGATTGAATTAGTTCGTCTAATTAGAACCGTACGCGGATTGTATAACTCCGTAAATCACGACACAGTGATATAATGCATTCTACGCCGACTCGGTTCTGTCGTTGTCAGATAATTAACTTGACGCCTGTGCAGTCTTCATAAGAATACACGCTGATGCCTGCGTGATGCGGAACAATCGGACAAGTTATGGACGAGATTCGATCGAACCTCTGCGTATCAAACGCGAATTTATTCGTAGAATCGACATTGGCTTGTTGCGAGAGTAATATTTTTGAAAACCAGCCGCGTTACCTTTCGGCATATAGAATTTTAGTTAAATCGCGGCGCGAACCCGAAGAAGCGCCCCACCCACTCAAGCGTCCATTTAATCGTCTACTTCGCAATTTTAATTTGTGAGAACGACGTGTCATTAACACCCGGCCGACCATTTGCCGCGTCTTACTTATGTTCGACTTAAAGCTTAATGAGAGCCACGCGGTAAGTTCGTGCCCCGTGGCGCTTAATGACGTCGAAGGTATCAGTTTGAAGGGACGTGGACGAGGCGGCTGAAAGGGAGGGAGGGGGGATCGAGCGTAAAGGTTGTAGGACGATCGATGCCTGCCGCGCTTCTCGGCTAAAGGAGCCCATTTGTCTTCGCAGCCACTTTGCTTGTCAAATCGAGCCCGGCCTATTATTACCGTGGCGCTGTTAGACACGCTTTAGATTTAAACAAGCCCGTTTTAAAGCTAACATCCTGCCGTCTCCTACGAACACGTTTAACCCTTCCGCGACCGTTTCAATTCCGTGCTCGCTTTCCCGGATCTCGTTGTAATTTCGGGAATGCTTCCTCGTCACGATTCGTAATCGTCCGCGTTCGATCGGTGCGTTTCATGTTCACGGCGCGATCGTGCGTGGAATTTCATTACGAATTCTATCCGAGGATTTTAAACCGACGCGAGATTCACATGGTACAAAGAAATATCGCGACTTATAATTGACTCGATGAAGTATAATAGTAATACGGGTAAAAGTAAACGAGACTTCTACGGGCTGAATATATTCGACGGTGTATCGTCTAATACTTTCCCTGAATTTCAACGTTAACGAGACAAAATTAGCCGAGCTATTTGCGGACGGATCTCCAATAAATAAATTACCAAGCACTTACACACCGCGCGTCGTCTATAGATCCGGCGTGGAACGCGAACGCGGATGATTCCGGCCTCGCTGTATTTCCTCGCAGATGAAGGAGCGCCGCGGTCTGAACCCGGGGTGAACGGGGTAACGACGAAAAACATTTTTCCTTTTTAGAAAGACGGTATCTCGCGGCACACGCGGCTCCGCGCCACGCTAATTAGCATTCTCATTGAAAAAGGGTTTTCCTCCGGCGCGGCCGAGACCTTAACTCGGCGTACATGATATGCCGAGAATCTACGAGAAGCCTCGGAAAAAAAAAGAAGAAGAAATACAGGGAACGGCTTGTCGCACGGGACAAAGGGAGCGGGAACGGGGTAGAAACCGCGATGGGTATGCGTTACGAGAGAGGGCGGTCAAGTCCGTCCGTGTTTGCCGTGATCGGTGACGAGACTGGTTATTTGCTAATTCGGAAGCAATGTAAATAATCGCACCGTCACGGGTACACCGGCCGGGGCGGTAATCACGGCACGAACCGGCCCCGGGTCTCTCTTTTTCAGGAGACGAGCTTCACTGACCACGTGGCCGCGGGGAAAGTATGGTCAGTCCGCGCGAACGCCGCCGAGGCAGGTGCGACGGGTCAATAAATGACCGATCCCACACGATCGTCCAGGTGTATCGCCTTCCGTAGCATTGTCAACAAGTTCCGGATCTGAGATACCCGCCTACGTGGCATCCATCCATCTCTGCGATACACACGCGGGGCGCCTCTTTTCCCTACCTCCCCCCGGCGTCGATTCTGCTCGCTTTTTTTCTTTCATTCTTCCTTCCTTTTTGTTTTGTTCCGGCGAGCCGGAGCAGCACCGCGGAGCACGAGTCCACGATCAATTCATTTTCCAGCGACGCGGCGAGCGCGTGCATTCAATTTCTTAATGAGGTTTATTACACTCCACTCCTCCACCTGCCCTCGCCCTCCTCGCCGGGCTTCTCTCTTACGTTTCCCTTTGTCCCCGCGCTCTTTTAACATTCGCGTTTGATAATATTTTTATTTCCCTGTTATTCTCACGCCCCAGGTGTTTCCATTGTAACCTCATTAACATCGCCGCGACTCGATACACTTTGCCTCGCTGCCCCTTCCCACATCCTTGCGCGTTCCCTCTAATTTTCTCGCGCGGGTCTCGTTCGCACGGAACGCATCATCCGGCTAGAGTCTAGACGGTTCCTCGCGTATTACCCACCGGAATCGTTATTTTTCCATCGGTCCGTCCTCTGGGAACGAGACCCGGATAACGTACCGGTTATCTCGGGGGCCGCGTAACCAACCGGCTGCATCCAACGGTCGTTCGCGGAAACTTTTTCCTGTTCTTTCTACGCGTCGTACAGTTACGCTCCCCGTTCGTACTCTGCAGATTCCCTTTTCTTTCATGTCCTGCCGCAAGGTCTCGTTTCATAACCACGTAAACTCTGTTTAATTAACGCGCGGACTGAAAGAGGAGGAATTTTCGATGTAAGCGGCGCGGCGCGGCACCGGTCGGCGCACAAGGTAAACGCGGGGCAGCGGCACATCGCGATGATCCTACACCGGGGCTACGTTGGTCGAGACGGCGCGGTGGAGGAGTAGAGACGGTTAGAGGTCGGAGGTCTGTAGGGGTTGCAACAGGGAGGAGGAGGACCGTAATACCGGTGCCGGTGGTCGTAACGTTGATGATGGTCTGCGGCGATGGTGATGGCGCGGGGGTGGTAGTGGTGCCCGCGATGGTAGTGGTGGGCACTTGAGAGAGCTCGCCGTTTCCCTTATTCCTTCAATCAACGTCAGCTGGGGAGGCGAGTCTAGTGTGTGCCCTGAGCAAATACTCGCGTGCTCCGCACTAGAGCAGCATAGAGCTCAATGACTACATCATCCACGAAGGTGGTGGTTAGCTAGACGCGCCTTTGCCCCATCCGGGCAGACAGTCATCGAAATCGATTCTTTCCGCGAAATAAACGGCCGGCTCGCAAACACCGTTGCCGCGTATTATAGTAAATACGCGGCCGAGCCCGAAATGCATCGGAATCGCGAGGAAAGATCCCAGCCCCACGGTGACTAGAAAGTGTATCGATATAGAAACGATGTGTATTAATATAGAAGCTAATAAGAATTAATATAGAAGTATTAATATAAGAATATAGAAGTTTCGAGCATGACATTTGTAATCGAATTAGAAACGCCAATCTTCGATTATATTATCTCAAAATACGTCTGGTTAGTTTCGGTGATTTATAAATTTGTAATATACTTCGCTTCGGATAAATCGGTCGAATCGAATGTAACACTATTTGTTATTATAAATTCAGATTCATATTATCGATCGAAAAAATCGCGAATTAATTCCCGCGATCTGCGTTTTACGAAAACGTTAATAAACGCGCGGTGAAATATGATGAAAGGCTTTAACCGCGTTCGCTCGGGTGTCGATGTCTCGGGTGGAAAGATCTCGTTAAAATAGGAAGGAAGAGGGCCGGATACACGCCGGTTACGCATGCATCATCTAAACAAGCTGTTTAGACGACTTCAAGTTAACCCAAATTGACTCAATTGGATTAACCGCGCCGTGGCTCACCCGACACTTGGGAACCGGCCTGCACCGGCGTCACCGTATCCGCGAGAGAGCCAGTCCTTTGCTTCTCATGCAAATACGCATCGCGTTATTCCACCACTTCAGCCCGTTTCTCTCCCTCGTTTCTCCGAGGCCAAGTCCTTTTTTTTTCTTTCTTTCTTTCTCACCAGCGGCTCTTCCTCTGTCCCCCGTGTCCTCCTTGCCCCGTTCGCGAATTTAGCTGGTTAGCTGAATTGACGGCGTTTGGGAAAATTGGCTCGTCTACGCTTCTCGTACCGGGCTATCAGAGGCCAGCTCCTCTCTCACAAGGAGAGACCCTCCGCGTCTTCACCCGGTTGTTCCCCTCTCTGTTCCTCTCGCTGGGGCGACCGGATAGCCATCCGTAGCGTTGCATCACGGCCGCTGAGCCAACGGGTGCTGCAACGGTGCTTATAAAAGCTCGGCGGTGACTACGGCCCGGCCGGCACTTTCGGCGCGCGTCGTTTCACCGCAGAGGCCGGACGAAGCTGGGCTACGAGGAGTCTTCCGCTCCTCGAGCCAGTTTCGCGTGCACACACGTGACGCGCTGACGCACGTTGGGCTCCTCTCTTCTGGCCTGTCTCTCATGTCAATTTGCGTGGCCCGAGGGCCGCGGAAGGAAGAGACGGCGAAGCGGAGAGCAGGCACCGAACGAGATAGGAGGAAAAGAGCTCGGAGAGGCTTACTTTAAATCGTAGGATCGGGGGAGTGTTGCGTGGATTGAAGTGTCCGTTCCTTGGCTAAACGCATACAATACCCCGCGCGCTTAATGCGCAGCCTCTTCCTCTGTCAACCTCTCGGCCCTCTCTATTCCACGACGGCCCCCTGGGCTATCTCTGTCTTTTATCATCGTTGCACCCGACCGGGCTGGGTTTCTCCTCTCCCTTGGCCGCGCTCCGCGGTATATGGATCGTCGGAAGTCACCTTCCTCATTATCATACCAACGCAACTCGGGCTCGCTCGCTCACTCGCTCACTCGGACGCAGCCTTCATCCTGTGCCCTAGTCACTTATGGCTCGCGGGTAGCCAACCCAAGTGCGGCCCGTACCGACGTCGGGCGTTCGTTACGGGTCGTTCCAGTGGCCGCGAGAACCACTGGCCTGGGGGACAAGACGCAAGTCCATTATACTCAATCACGGCGTGATTGGCTCAAACGATCGGACCACCGCTCGCCGCGCGTCGTTCTCTCCACGGAGGTTCGCGCGGACGTGCCGCGTTGAGTTTCGTAACGTCAAGAAGGAAAGATCCTGTTTTGGCCACTTCTTATTACCCGCTCCCCCTCCCTCGCGTTTCCTTTTCCCGTTCAACGTTTGATATTTCTCTTGACTCTCGTACGAGAAAATCGATATTAACACTACGCCGTCGTCCGCACGTCTAATCTAGATTTTTAAGTGTCACGCCGGTAGAACTGACTCACATAATTTCGCTTATCACCGCCGGTTCTCCGAGGTTCTTGTTTAATAATCTTATCATCAATTCCCATGTCTCAATCCTGTCCCTCTATTTTCTCGAAATTCTGACGATATACATATGCAAATAGGAGTACATCATTTCTTTGTATTACATGTTCATCTATTTATTTACTGCATGACACCAACGTGAAGCTACCGGACGTCACTATGTTAATTATAAATCTTTATCAAGATCTTTTATTTTATAATTAGAACATGAACACATCGTTATTAGATGTTATAAGAAATCTTGAGTTACGCTTCGTTTTTAAAGCTACTTTCGTTTTACATTAAATCTTACAGTGAAAATCAATGGGGATCACCGGCGGTTCTCCAAGGTTCTTGTTTACTAATCTTCCCATGTCTCAATCCTGTCGCTCTATATTTTTGAAACTCTGACGATATACATATGCAAATAGGATTACATCATGTATTACATGTTCATCTATTTATTTACTGCATGGCACCAACGTAGAGCCATCGGCATTTCCCCGATAGTTTTCGCGTCATAGTGTTAATTAATTATATCACAATTTTCTTATCTTATTACGGTTCAAAGGAAATTGTATCAGTTCGTTCGCAGGATAAATTAGTTCGTGGTAACCAGGTGTTTCGAGAGCGATCAAAGGTGTGTCCCATGGCGTTCCGTTTTCCGGGAGCCATCGAATGTAGACCAAGGTCCAGCTGCAACAGAAGCCACGGCACGCTCACGAAACGAGCTGCTGCTGCTCTGGCTATCCATCTGTTCCTGTTAGATCCGAAGGATGACTTTCCATCTTCGCCCCGATCTGTCTCCTCTCCTCGCCCTTCCCTCTCTCTCGTTTTTATTTCACCCATTCCCAGGGAGATTATCAGAGGAACTGCGTTGGAAAAGGTAAACGAGGATCGAGCTCGCGTTCGTGCTTTGTATCTGTAATCGGGATCGCGGCCGTCCAATGCGCCTTAATGACGTAAAACGTAGCCGTGCCGTTTCCTACTATTTTTTTTTTTTTTTTCCCTCGACAGTGGACAATGGCGGGCCGATTATTTGCAGCCGCTCGTATCGGGGCTTCCGTCATGCCACGGCACAATGCGTTTTCTCTTTATACCCGTTATTTCGAGATGACGATATAAATTCGCCAATAACGCCGATGGAAGAAGGGTATCTCGTCGGTTTTGCTGGCATACTTTTCGAAATCGCCGTCGACTTCGAAGCAACGGCACCGCCGGAGGCGAGCCAATCCGCCGCGGGCTCGCGGAACTTTGGCAATTGAATATAATTAAGTAATCTCAGCGCGATGCTCGGACGCGGTAAAAAGCTGTGCGGCGGGAGGTTGGCCGGCTGCCATAAGGAGATCACGACGTTCAGATGCCAGCGACGACAATAACGCCGATAATCCTCCGCGCTGCGCCCCGGTTGCCAATATGCCGCGAACGTATCTACATAACTGCCTTGAAAAGTAGCCTGTGGCCAATAAAAAGCGAGCAGAGGAGCGGCGGAGAATCTGTCGTTAAGCCTCGTACTCGATCTCCGCTTCTCGCTGATTACCCGCGAATCTAGGACTCTTGCTTGGCACCGGACGACCAAGGAGGTGGAGCTTTCGTGAAAACTCGATGGCCCTGCCGGACCGGACTGACCAGTAGCCGTCGTTCGTCCGATGGCCAGAGAAAAAAGTCACCGTTGCCGAAACTTATGGGATAACCCAATACGTGTAATCGCAATTTCGTTTGTTGCTTTACTCACATGTGGGTTTCAACAGTTTGAAATTAATTGATTTTAATCAATTTTTAGGTTTTTTAAGCGGCAGTTTCAATTCGCTCTATTTCACTTTTTATCAGAAACGTAACCGTAAACGTATCCGTAGATTTCTGGCGACGACGAAAGGTGAATATAGAGCACATATGGAAAATTGATTTTTTTGCCTCCTGACGTTTCCATTTCAAAAATGCATTCAAATTAATTCATTTCAAACAATCGGATTAGACAGGTGTGTAAAGCAACAAAAGAAATAGCGA
>SHCU01000158.1:93179-137310 GCA_004307685.1 Ceratina australensis | reverse complement strand
GAGAGAGAGAGAGAGAGAGAGACGGGGGGCCAGGCACGGAAACTTCGGAAAACAACGGGGAATTTTACGAGAGAAAAAGCGAGTCCCACCAACAAGGCGAAGGAAGTCGGCGGTGGCCTGACTGCCGTTGCAGTAGGGGCCGAGTAGTAGACGCCGCTTCTACGGTGGGGGGAAGCTCGGACGAATGTTAGATTAGTTTGCCACGGAGTTAGGCTAATGTTGGCTGCACCTACGAGTAGAGTTTGTCCGGCAACAACGCGCGAGGTCGAAAGTTCTTTGCCTACTCGGGCCCGCCCTCGGCCTCGAGTCTCACCCAACTTCGCAAGCCAATAATCTGTCCCGCAATTTCGGAATTTAACCGCGGAAACAAGAGAGGGGATCGGGAGAAAGAGAGAGGAGGAGCAGCAGCCGGTCCGCGAACTTCCGCTCGCAAGCGTCTCCTCGACTTATCGTAGATAAGCCACTTCTACTACTTCTCCGACTGCACCGGAGAATTCACCTCGATACTCCCTTTCTACAGGGTCAACTTCCCGCCAACTAGATTCCTTATACCGTTTCGCACCCGTATCGCGCGCGGACTTCCTATTATCTCGCGCCAGGTTATCCCGGTATCATCTTCTCTCTCTCTTCATCTAATTAAATCTGCTCTCAGCCCGTACGAATTCTCGGCGCATCGCCTCAATTATAAACAGGCAGTCGAAAATTTCTCGTCGCCCGATAGAATCGTTTCCATCGCGGAAACGGTAAGAAGCGCGTGAGAATTTTCTCTCGCGATCGGTGAAAGAAAATCGGCGTCGACGCGGGGGCGGGAAACGCGTCGACAACAATGCAACGTTGCTGGAACTGCATCGGCGTGTGTTGGTCCGGGTCGTTCGATCGGCAGCGCGGCGTTCTTTGCCGCCTTTTTAGCCGGCCTTTGATGTAAAATCAATGGCGCATTTTTTTTCACTCCCTCCTCTTGGGGTAGGTCGAGCGCATGACCGCGGCGCAACCTGCTGTTCACCACTCGCCTCCGGATTCACCCTTGTCCGTGTCTGTCACACTGTTCCTACTGGCCTTCGACGTATCCAAATATGCTTTTCACGCTGCTCGACTTTCCTTCCCAGCCCCTGGTTGTATCACCAGCCAGTCTCGCCGACTTGGTTCAGGCAAGCCGGCCAATCGTTCCCCAGAAGACCAGACCGTCACGGTTCGCTTTTGCGAAGAATTTACATCGCCGATATCGTCGAATTCATCGGACATACTCCCCGCGATAATCAGTCTCACTTTATTATCGTAAACGCCAGGCCGTTTCCTTTCTTCTCGTTCTCCCCATGTCGCCGCGACCCAAGGTGCACCGATTACGGTAATGGCATAATAAGCGCGAGACACGTAGTAGGCGTGGGCCACGCGCGTTAAGAGGGTACGAGGAAAGACCAGCTTGATAATCCAGGGGTAGCTGCACGCCCGGAATAACCCTTATTACGGTCTGGCATCTCGTTATCGCCCATCGACGTTACTACCGCGAGCGCAAAATGCGACGCGCGTTATAACCGCCCCCACGTACGTTTGATGCGAACGACTACACTTGTCGACTCGTTCGCTCGTGAACGACGACTTCGCTTGTGCCGCGCGGCGCTGAGAGTTGCCGTGTTGACAGTAACACCCAATGACGATAGGCGTTCATGAAAATTGTAAACGTTCCACTCTTTTTTTTCCCCGTCCGCTCTGTCTCCCGCGGAATTAGATAGCTTTCAACCAGGCCGGATCCGTTATCCGGGGAAAGCGAATTTTTCCCCACTCGTTTGCCTACTCTCCCTTTCGACATAAATTATCCCGCTGATGGGTTGATATCATTCGTTAGAATCGGTGCAATGGAATCTACCGTGGATATTTCTTCACCTTCATTTTTTTTCTAAAGGAAAATAAAAAGCTCTCGTTCGTTTTGCTTCGAACGGGTTGTCACTCCTCGAGGAACGTGCCTTAAGGCACAGACGAATCGCGGCGAGATCGGACATAGGGATTAACCGAATAAGAATGCGATGAAACCACATGAAGAGATCCTATTACCGATAAGGAGTCGGTAAGGCTTCCGTTGAGGATACGGCCAATCGTGGGTCAACCTCGGCGAGAACGCTCGAGCCCTACTACCCTCGCGACATCCACAGCTTGTACGATTTCTAATCCAATTTGATACGAAGGAAACACGATTAAGTTTGAGATATTTGCGTATACAAAAACAGATTTCCGTACGGAGCGTCCGTCTCGGAATCGACGGGGCAACCAACGACCCTCCGCTCTTATTATTAGAAAAAGATGAACAGCGTAACCTCAGCGGGCGATCGTTAATTGAGAAATTCGCTTAACATAATTTTCGTCTAGCAAATGAGTATTTCCTTAACCACGGTGAACTCGTCGATGCTAACACCGGTACATCTGAAGAAGGCGAAGCTGATGTTCTTCTGGGTAAGGTACCCGTCGTCGTCCATCCTCAAGATGTACTTCCCCGACGTCAAGTTCAATAAGAACAACACAGCGCAGCTGGTCAAATGGTTCTCCAACTTCCGGTGAGTACGACCGCTCTGCATTCAGAATTTATGGTTAACCGCGGAAGTCGAAGGATTGTTCGGTGGTACGAGTAATTTAACGGGGTTACTCGAGGTCAACTTAACGCACCGTACAACCGTTTCAACGCGTTATCACCAGTAATTTGCAACTTCAAAAAACCGTATAAAGTAAATGAAAAATATAATCAATTTTATGATAAGAGTAAACAATTAAATTCATTAAAAATTGAAACAATCCTACGGTCTTCCTCGTCGCATGCGATATTTATTGTCGAAGAGAAGACGGTTCGACAAGCGTGCAAATTTGCATAACATTTCCACGGTTGACGAGGAACACCCGTGTAAGGCAACCGATATGAGATATCGTCGTCTTGGAGCTCGTAAATCTCGGTATTCGCCGAGAAATTCGTTCCCGATTGACATCGTGTCGCGCCACTCCCACGAGCTCGAAATCCTCGTGTCGCTGCCGGGGAAAAAAAGAGGCGACGCGACCGTGGAAGACGTTTCTCTATTGGTAAACGCGTATATGGGTTCCGTGTGTATGCAAACGAGAACGAGCTTTTCAAGGGACGACCGACCACTCCCTGCGTAGTAGCGGTCAGAGCCCAAGAGACGAGAGTCACGATGGGTGTGTCCGAATCTTAATTACCCGCTCTTCGGGCCGGAATAAGTAACAGCGGCTAGATCGCGGTCAGGTAGCGTAGGAGTCAGCGCGACGTGCATCGCGCCGGCCACAACAGGCATTAGCCTGATTATAATTAGGCTGAGTACAGATCCGAGATACAGTATAAGGCGGGCCTCGAGAAGATCGAGCGCGTGGCCAGCCATCGCGTTACTCCGCGTTATCGCGACTCTTCCTTATCAAGATACCTTCATTCTTCTCGCAGGCCATAAGTTTCCGGAAAGCACGCGTTCGCACTTTCGCGTTACGTCGAACGATTGCTCGTTTCTTGCTCGGAGAATATAAGCTTGATTAACTCTTCGATCTTATTAATATACAATTGTCGCAGAGATTGAAATATTAATTCATTTCGCCGAGGTGAATTTAATATTGGTAAATTTAATAAGTATACTTCCGTGAAAATGAGTGATAGCTTGATGAAGAATATTTTTCACCGAATCGTTAGACAGGTATTTTTTGTTAACATTTACGAGCGCAGAATTTGCGAACGCGCGAGCACAAAGACTCGCGTAGCATTACATGCGTTTCCCGTTCGCACATCTGGTCGCGCTAAATTCCATTCAGATTAACAATAAAAATGTTCGCCGGTACTGACATTGCCAAGATAATCATCATCGACTTCCAATATGTCCATCATGGCATATCGTATCATCGATCTCGCGCGGAATATTCGAGGCATCCGAGCGAGCGGGGGAGACCGGTCGCGAAATTTAATTAACGCAGGAAAAGGTCCATTAAAAAAGCTGGCCCCGTGGAAATGAGGAGAGGGCACCTACACTTAAAATTCCGCCGGTTAAGTGAACGCAAAAAAAACGGGGGAGGGGGGAGAGGTGGAAATAAAATGAAAAAAAAAACGAAAACGTCCACGGGAAATTTAATTCCGTCGGAAATAACGAATCGCGCGTGTGCGCCCCAGCGGTGTTCGAATCATTCCCGATTTAATCTCGAACCGCGAATTACAAAACGACGCGTCGGACTTTCCATCAAAATTTGTTGTAAACGAAAGGCGCAGAGAAAGATCGCGCTCGTTTGCCAGCGAGAGAGAGAGAGAGAGAGCGAGAAAAAAAAATGAGAGACGAGCAAAGGGTAGGACGGATCAGTTGCATCGTCGCGAGGAAGTTGTCCCTGCTGCTGCTGCTGCTGCTGCTCCACGCTCCTCGATCCCATCCCCCCGTGGCCCTGTTTCGTTCTCTCGAAACATTTCCATCGAAGGCAGCGAGAAAGAGAATCGGTTAGAGTGGCTGATAAGAGAGAACCGGAGAGCCGCGGAGTGTGTTTGCAAAAGTTTCAAACGTCCAGTGAAAAAAAAAAAGAAAAAAATTGCATCGGAGGCCGGCTTCCGCCGTTAAGCACAAAGCTAATTACCAGCTGAATATATTTCGGTACATTTTGTCGTGTCGGGGCCGGAGGGGTCTTCGGTCTCTCTTCTTCGACCACCCCTCGCCTCCCGGCGCCCCTCATTCTTCTCTTTTCCTTCTCCCGGTCTACGTCTCGTGCAGCTACTGCTCCCGATGACGAACCAGACGGCGAACCAGCGAAACACGACAAGGGTTCTCTCAGAGATCTCTTTCAACGACGATCGGCGAAACCGAAACCCCTGTCCACCCTCCAGTCTCCGGGAATACGCGTATCTCGCGTGCGACGCTCATCGTAGAAGAAGAACAGAACTTCGATAGCGGAAACGATGATATCGTTCGATTTTGTATCATAGGAAATTTGATGAAGATATTAAATCCGGTCATCGATGGAACGAACTGAATTGAGCCCGGCGATAAAATTAACGCGGTCCATCCGCGGCGGATAAACTATTGCGGTGAGAAACAACTGGTGGGGAAAAAAAAAGATCCACCCTTCTCGAACGGTGTCGGTTATTATCTCAATGTTTCTAGTCAGGCCGTGTCCATAAATAATTACTCCGTCTACCCCGGCGGCCACCCTAACGGTCGGTGAAAGGGAGAAATTGACAACTTTCCTCTTGATAATCCTTGCATATTAGTTTCGTACAAGTTTCCCGTAAAATGGCGATTAAAGGACGACACGAAGGTGCCAATCTCGCGGCTCATTAGCCACACTTTCACCCCACGGCGACCCTCTCCTTTGACGACTAATCACGTAAGGGTTTACCCCCGGACACTCTTTTTCCTCCTGGCTCTACGGCACGGCACGGCGGCAGTCGTTGCCGAGCGTGCTCGATCTGATAGCCTAATGCACGGCTTCCTATGCGGAAATGCCTCGCCACATTATTCTACGCCCACGGTGTACGCCGTCTACCTAACCGGCACCCTTCGCCCTTTACCACCCGACGTTGTACTTTTGTCACGAGAACACCGCGGGCACGGTTTACGATTTTACGATTATCTCCCGGCCTAGCTTCGACCGTTTTCCATCGGACGAAGAAACGTTCGACCCAATTCAAAGGGGGCTGACGTGATCGATCGATCGCGCCGTCACCGCCACCTCCCCCCGAAGTTCATAAAGTCAGCGTGAATTATCGGTAAGAATCAGATAAGAAACTGTCATCGTGATGTATTTTGGTAAACGATATAGACAGTTTTATGGGATCGATAGGAAACGAACGAAATTCATTTAGTTCGACGATTCTACTAATAGACATTTCTTGTCGGTTGAAATAATAATAATTCCTGCGGTAACTCGGGACACGCGTCGTGTAAGGGGGGACGTTTCCTTCGGCGAGTCGCGGCGAGAGAATGAGCCCCGCAGCGGGAAGACGCGACACAGAAACGGCCCGTAGAGGAGGTGCGGGGAAGGGGGCGTTGAGCGTCGTGGAGGAGAGCGAGGGACAGGAAGGAGACCGACCGAGATGCAGAGAGAGAGACAGGGACGAGCTTTCACAAAGCGATTCTTCGCACCCTATTTTCTCACGCGGCACGTCGAATCGAAAGCGCGTCCGATATCTTACGGAGACTCGTTGACGTCGAGCGTACATCATCGGATCTGCTTATACCGACGACGATATTGACAGCCTTCGTTCGATGAAGTTTGCCGGGGGGGATGATTGGGGTCGTCGATGACAGGGTTGCGACGCCTGTATGCGTCTCTCTACGTGTGCAGCATTCGTGTCTCTCCGCTTTTCTCTCGGCCTCTCTCTCTGTTGCGTTCTATCTATCCGGCTGCATCTCCGCCTCCGTTCGTCTGTTTGTGCGCGAAATAAGGGTGAAAAAAAGAGGGTAGAGAGGCGGCCGAGGAAGAAAGGGTGAGATGCGCGGGTTAGGTCGTTATCAGATCTCACGGTAGGACACGCGACTCCGGCTGCGTGATCTTATCTTCCGAATGGAAGGAATTTTATGTCGTATAATGGACAACGCTCGCGCACGACACTAGAGACTTCGTCGATGGATCTGCGTCGCGTGGAATCGCACGGGCTTCTCGGTATCGCATCGACTGGAAACCGCGATTCCTCCTCGTCGCGCTCCTTTCATACGTGCCGCGTGCCTTTTTTTTTTATTTTCGAGCGAATACATGTTTTCGCGTTGTCGTCCTCGGCCATCGCCGGGCTCGATGCGATCTAATGCGGAATTCGTGAAGGGAATGGGCGGAGATCGCATCGGTCGTACGGGATTATCACAGAACGATTGTTGTTCGTGACTTACCTGCTATGAAATTCATGTTAGGATCTTCCTTTAGAGTAACGTCATTAAGTAGAGGAATACGATTTACGTGATTACTGAGCGTGGGCTTTATTTTACGCTAGAAATAATATAGGTTTAACAATTCTATTACGTTATCAATTAACATTTCACGGGCAATTATATATATGAATGCTTCGATGCTTCAATCATTTCACATTTAAATTTGATTATCGATCCTATTGACTAATTTCTTCACATAATTAATTATTGAATAATTCGCGATTCAGTTTCTCGGTAATTTGCACCGAGCACATCCGAAATTCATTCTTCGGCAGAGAAGGTGTCACCTCGATGTTGAACGAATAATTAACGCAGCCGCGTAAAGTGATTGATAGTAATAAGAAGTGACGTGAACAACGAATCAAACGGTCGTCGAACAGGCGAACAATGAAGTCGAGTATCGACGAGAATTTACCAAGTCACGCGCTTCCGTGGGGTTGTTTTATCGCCACGAAATCCTTGTCGCTTCTTCCCTCTTTTCTAATTTACTCCTTCGCCTCGTTCTTATCAATCGACGATCTGAATATTACGAGCCACCCTGTCCCCGTCGACCACGACGGTTAGAGTAATGACGCGGTAATTTTCTAAACAGGAATTTCCTTTTCCAACCCCTGTCCATCGCCGCGAGCACGTGACCAAACGGTTAATGCCTAGCCGTTCCTGCGAACCGGTGCGTTCACAAGAAAATCGGATTACCAATTCATGTTTCGATCAGCGAAAAGAAACCGTGATAATTTATATTTAAATTCATTGTGTAAGTACCGTGCTACCGGGCTTAAATAGCGAGACCCTTTTTTTGATCTGATATCGATTTCCAATTATGTTACCCACGTATTTGGACCGCGTCTTTGATGGAAATAGCTTATTCAACATTGGATCGTTCCCCGGGTGAACAATCATTGTGAAATCTGTTCCGCCTGCTTCTTACATTACTGTCCATCTAACTGACAGGCTGTTGATTGATTTGCCGATAGCGAATCACGATAATTTGCTTAACTACAATCTATTTTTTCATTCTCCTCTATTATTTAAATAGATTACGGTTTTAAAGTCAGCGAGGAGTATTCAGGACAAACGAGCAGCATCTAAATTTATTAGGTTATTACGCCTTCGTGATTAAAGTTATATGAGCCGTAAGGTGTCTGCCAAAGATTAAGAAATCTGAAGAGTATCGAACACTCGTCATTATACAATTATTCGTATTTAATTAACCCTTTGCTAGGTGACTCACAGTCACCACTTTAATTTAAAGAAATGTAATTATTATAATATTCATGTTAATTTACATCAAATAAAAAATTGATAGTAATTTTACATGATAATCACTTAATAAAATACCATATGGAGCAACGATACAAGGCTCATTGAACAAATATTCTTTTTTAAGATATAAAAGAAAAATATAATACTAATAAATTCACCAAATAATTGCGAAAAAATTTCTCGACTGCAAAGGGTGAAATTGCAACAAAATTTCAATCAATATAATTACTAATAATTGAATACATTGTACTTAATTACTTAAATAACACGTCAAATTTTGTATTCGTTCCTAAGTAACAATTCTGACAACCTTGAGTACTATTAAACTAAAATGCGAAATAAGCGATAAGCGAAATTAGAAGCGTCCGTCCGTTTACCGAAACCTCAACTGGAGACGGGACCGGAGGATGGCGTGCCGGGATACGCGATCTTCAGTCGCGGGACCAGGCGCGGTACTCCTCGGCGGCGGTTCGCGTTTTAATCCCACAAGATTGTGGATACCTCGCGAGGAGGAGGATGGAAGTGCGATGCGGGGGTGGCGGTGGTGGTTAGAGCCGGGGGATAGGTTGGCGGCGGAAGGCGTGCGTGGGCGGCCGCGTGGTAAACAGGCGAGGGCCATTTAGCGAGAAGGCTAGACGCGAGCGTCGTCACGCGTGTTTCCCCCGTTACTCGTACGTGTGTCCCCGCGTACGTGTACGCGTGTTCACCCATACGCGAACGATGACGACCGAGCCCCGGTTTTCTCTTATTGTGAGGAATAAGCTGGCTGCAACCGAGGGAAACAGAAGTGGGGTGGGGTAGCCGGAGAAAATTCGAGCCTTGAGGTAGTAGACACAGACCGAGTAGTAGGTACACGAGCAGCGTGTACGCGCGACGCAGGGGAAGAGGGACACGCGGTTCGCCGAGGGAAGATAGAAAAAGACGACGGTCCCATACGTCTAGCGTCGCGTGCACGCAGACGTTCCGTAGGCAACGTGCAAGTGACTCGAACGCGTGCTTACGTTCGTAGGTAACCGGCCGCGTTACAGAGCGTACATACGCCAGAGGCCCCGCGGTACAGCCGTAGGAACGCTGTAATTACTATGCTCTCGTAATCTTTTCTACTTCCACCAGCTACGTATCCACCGGCATCCATCGCTCCTTCCGGCCTGTTCTTCTTTCAATCCGTTGCTCGCTTCCTGGTATCTCGTCGCTGCGCGAGCCTCGTTCCTTTCGCGCTAATCGCTACGGTCTTTTCGGATGTACGATGCTAATAATTGAACCCTGCCTTGATTCTATAAATTCCTCTGAATGAGTCTTCCGTGTAGGTATAACGTATAAAGTACCTGCGCATGAGATTCATTACGTTCAATTCTCTTTCGGCCCACATTTTTTCTCATCTCTCGCGGTTTCGTTGAAGGAAAGTAATGTTCGTTCCACAAAAAAGAAAAAAAAAACGTATACCAACGTCGCGTCGTTGTTCCGAGAGGTACGGAACGCGTCTTCCGAACCGTTGACATCGAACCTCGGTTCTCTATTTCCCTCGAGGATCCGAGGAAAGTCCTCTCTCGATTTGGTTCTCGCTCCCCGCGTGCAGGCGAGCCCGATCGTCGGAAGAAAGAAAGGATCCTGAGCGAAATGAGCAAGTACGAGACTCTTTGAGACAAAAGCCGGTAGAAAAGCAACGAGAGAGGGAGAGAGATGCGCGCGGGGGTGGAAGGTAGCGATAGGGCCAGAGGTAATACGTCGAACATGGGAAAGGGTTGGGGGTTTGTGCAGGCACGGAAAAGGGGTGGGAAAGAAGAAGACGAAGATGACGGCGGGGACGGTGATAGGAAAAGAAAGGGGTAGACCAGCGGCGGAGGATGTATCGTGGCAGCAGTACCCGTAGCCAGAAACCCTCTAATGAAAAGAAGGAAACTTTGGTCTTTGACTTTTGGGCCGCGGCCTCGCTGACGGCTATACCTGCTCCTCCTCCGAAGGGTAGAATACGAACGGGCGGAAAAGAAGAAGAAGACGCCGGTGATCTCTTCGGTCGCCGCCAGGCCCTTGAAGCCCACAAAGGAGGCGCCCTCGCCGCTCTTCTACTCGCGTTCTCTTACTCGCCCGTCTATGTGTATCACACAGCCGGGTGAGAGTACGTCCTGCACGTTGCCCGAAAACCGTGTAACCGCGCGCCACGTAACGGGCCGTGGCAAGGAAGAACGAGTTATGTATAGGAGGTGGTCCAGCGAGGATACCGAGAAATTCGCGGCGGCTCCTTAATTAAAAACTTCGTGCACGGTACAATAGCCCGGCTACTCTTTGGATACTTCCTACCTACTTGCTACCACTCCTGGCTTCAAGTTGACTAACTGCAGACAGGTATCTAAAATACCTACCGTCTTTTATTAACTTCCTACCATGGCTGGGATGAGTATCAAGTTCCAGCCAGACAAACTATTTTAATACAGTCGATTCGTTAAAATTACTCGTCTTACGTCGCTTCCGTATGAGAGTACACGCGCACACTTGTGTCGAACTCTTTCGTGCAATAACCGATGAAATCGTCTTCTCCAGCGTATCAATTGCGAATATTGCACGTTGGAACTGATCACGTTCCCAATACAGGCGACGATCGGTATTTAATATTTTCCCACGATTGCCACGCACACACGGGCGCACCGCGCGTATGCATCTTGGCGCGACACCGGCGAGAGAGAAGACTCGTCGCGCGAATTCCCGCGAGGAAGCGAATTTTTCGGAAGAAGGGTAATCCCGCTTATGGCGGTGCAGCCGGGATGAAGCACCCTGCATCGAGTCAGCTTACCTCGTACGTGGTGGTTGTGCGCGTAAACGGCAGTCACTTAATTAAAAATTACTTAATTACGTTCTTGGCACTAATTAGTGGCGCTTGGCTCTCTTTCGCCCGTGCGCCTCGACTACCTAGGCACCAACGGTGCCACCTCTCTCTCGATCTCTTCTTTCTTTCATTCTTTCTCGCTCGCACGCGGTCCGCCCATACCACGACCTCCTTCAACCCTCTCTCGCCTTCCTCGACCGTTAGCTGCCTCCTCCATCTCCTCTTACACCCTCCTTCGCTCCTACACTCCGTTCACAACCAGACGGCAGCAAAATCTCTGTCTTGGTTCGCATTCTTCTTCTCTCTTACGCCGCGGCGCGGCTTCAGCCCGCATCGGCATCCCCCACGGCCGCCACCCGCCAACAATCCAACACCCTCTCGGCTCTCTCTCTCTTCCTTGCCCTTTTTCTTTTCCCTGCTCGCCGGAAGTCAGACTACCAACGAGTTACCTGAAGCGCCGTAAACTTCCGGCTAACGTTATTTCTCTCCTCTTGCTCGGTTTTCTTCCCGCGGTTTTCACGCACCGTCGATTCCCATCTCCTTGCGCCCCGTGACCCGGCTTCCGCAGGGATTACCCCATTGTGTTGCCGCGGCACACGATCCGGAGTCATCTTTCAAACATCGAACGCTGCGCGTACATCTCTCCCAGGCTCTTAACGCGGTGAAGATCGATTAGCGACTACCGAACGAATCAGTTTCCTCTAATCTCTGATCTTCGTCGTAAAAATGAATGATCGAGAAGACGTCGACGTTCGAACCGGCAAGGAAATCGCTCGACACCTTCGTCGCGACGATTCAGCCGGGGAACGATCAGAAAGAATAGTCCTGATCAGACAGACGAGGCGAACGAGCTTACCACCCCTCGCGAAATGTCAGTGCCGTAACATAAGGGGTTCCTGCTGGCGTTGCAGCAGCAGCAGCAGCAGCAGCATCGTTCCTTTTCGAATTTTTTGATAATGAACACAAGTACGAGAAACACGACGGGTATTGGCTGGGCGGCAGACAATGCGGTGGCCGCAGGGTTATCGCGGGAGGAACAACGAAGGATGCGGGGGACGGCTGACGGACGGGGGGAGGGGGGCGGTGGTGTGCTTTCGATGGTAGCGAGAGAACGGCGAGAGAAACGGAGGAGCAGAAGCCAGGAGGGCGGAGGGTGATGCCAGGGGACTTTATAGGGGATGTAAGCATCGCCACTGCAAGGCTAATCCGCCGCTATGAGCTGCTACTTGCAGCATGAGTACGGTACACTCCCTACCAAAGATTCTCTACCCACCGTACACCCCCCCTGTTGGCTCCCCCTCGGGGAATCTTCTTTCGGGTTCTTCCCGTTGGTCGAACGGAACGGTTCATTGACCCTGGCAGTAGCAGCGGAGATTTCGTGGGAAAGGACGATGGAAGACGTCGCGAGTCTTCAGCCCCTCGCGAAGGGAAGACGACAACGGGGACGACAAGCGCGTCGCGCGCAACCATCGATGCCGGCGACGCTCATGCGAATTAATCGCGGGACGACTTTAAATATTACCGATAATTTCCTGTATACACGTATATAAATGTATCCGGTATTAGCCGTTGCGAATAGTACGATTACGGGCTTCGGGCTCGGAGATTAACCTGCACCGATACGAGGGAAGTTAAGGCCAGCTAGGACGATTGATTAAATCCGCAAGGGGTGGTTGCGGTGGTAGGTAGTACCTATTACACGGTGGCCTGATTACGTAAGCCTCCCGGAGTCTGGTGCCGTGGGTATTTAATATCTCGCGGAAAAATGCTCGTGACGTTTTTAAAGAATTTTATTGTCCGCGGCCTAGGAAAGCCCGGGTCCGACCGGGGGCTCGTTACCCGTACCGCTCCTATTGTTGTTCATCGAGTGCATTCCTCGTGCCGGGCGCAAATTACTCCGAAACATCTGCCGGCTACCGTGCAATATCAGTCTTCCCCGGCTAAGAAATATCGAAAATAGTTGGGGCCGATCCGCGAAGGAAACACTTGGCACGCTGCCTAGTTCCCTCTCGGCGGCTTTGCTCCGGTTGCGCTACTTGCCGATGCATTACTTAGCTAGCAAGTGCAAGCAAGCAGGCAGCCAGGTAGGCAAGCAGACCTGCGCTACGAAGGAGACCTAGAAAATTCATCGTCCGCGATGAATGCGTCGTCTCCAAATACAGTGCTCGTTCTTCTCTTTTTTCCCCCCTCTCTCGTTTTCTCCTTCCTACAGTATTTCGTTTTTTCCTTTGCAACCGTGCACCGTGATCGCCTTCGCCCGCCGTCAACATATTCGTACGCGCGCGCACAGAAAGGGGGAAGGAAGACACGGAATTAAAATTGCGATATTGACCGCGTCCCGAGCTAACTAAATATTGATCGTACTCCTTTGCGATCCCTTTTGTTTCGTTTGCGGCCCGGGAGAAACCAACCGACACGAATATCTTCTTTTCCTGCCTTAAGAAGAGACTAGTGGAATCATTAGCGGGAGGACGGGCTCGGTTTTCTCGCGACACTGATTCCACTCCTTGAACCCCTTCGCGTTCTTTCTTTCTTTCTTTCTTTCTTTCTCTCCGCACCGCGCCGTTTAAATACAACCACCACCACCACCCGGAGCTCGTTCCACCACGGTAATTGTTTTCCGTGCAGAGCGGCGGCCGGGCGCTTTTCAGACGCGGCTAGAAGGGCGAGGAAGTTTTAGAACTAAGGCTGAAGACTAGCGGCGGCACCGGCCGGCCGCGATGCGAAAGAAAATCCCGCTACGCGTTTTTTAAACGGATTAATTCTACCGTGAGATCGTTAAACCGTGCACGAGGCCACGCGCTTCTATCTATGCGCGTTTTATCACTCTTAGAACATTCGGTTTTAATTAATGCGAACGATCAAAAAGTTCTACGCTGAATATAGAACTAAATTAATATAACTTATAATGCTTTGCTATTCCCGTGCGAAGATGCACGGCGAGCGAAGACACGTACTAAATTAATTTGCAAAATCCATTTGAAAAAAAAAAAAAATACGTGCTCGAATTCGAAATGTTAGGTACGTTGTTAAACATGTTACCCCGAAAGGGTCTAACGAATTAAAAATGAAACATTTTTAATGAGTGAATATATACGCGTGCGGTGGAGTAGAAAACTTTGCCCAGCCAGGCCTGCATCGGAGAGCAGTTAAAAAACTATTCTCGTCGTTACGTTAATTTCGAAAAAATCCCGAGTGCCGGCTGTGTGAAGGCGGCGCGGAAATTTCGGCCCCTGTGCGCGCCGGGTCTCGTCGCGTCTGCGAGAAATCACGGCTGCGTGAATCCAGCTCCCCGGGCCAGGGCCGCGGTGAAACGAAATAGTCAAAGGAAGAGTCTAACCGAGTCCGGTAATCGCGTCTACCGGTAATCCATTATTTTCCCGTGTCTCGACAGTCGCGCGGCGTCCCACGGTCCGGCATCGCATATCGAGCGTCATTTTCCATCCGCGCACGGAAAGGATTTCCACGGGGGAAAAAATCGTGCGCAGTCGTCTGTATCCACCCTTTCCTGCGCTGATGCGTGCACAGGATATCGCGAGCGCGCGCGCAAGATACGGTGCCTGCTCTGCCCGGAGACCATCTCTATCTCTCTCTCTCTCTCTCTTTCTTGTTCGTTCCTGTGCTCCGCACGAAAAAATGTGAAATGATAATGTAGCCGGTATCCCGCCCTAATCGGCTTTGTATCCGCCGCGATGGCTGGTGGACCGGGGGGGCTGCAAGCCGGGACGGCAGCGCAGCGCTCAGCGGGGGTAGCGCGGGGGTGGCGGTCGGATCCTGGGGCCAGCCGAGAGATGCAAGCCTCCTCCATGGAGGATTTAATTTACATCTACCGGCGAAAAACGCGGAAAACAGTTTATCAAAAAAGTTACCGCGCAGGCTCCGACGGCGGACGGAGAGAGAGAGAGAGACGGAACGAAGCGAGTGAGGGCCGAGGGACGACGGATCGGGTATCAGGGGGGTGGAACAGGAGGGACAGAACAGAGGAGCCGGAGGAGGTAGCGTGGAGGAGATGCCGTAGGAAAAGGGGGTGCGGGATAGAAAGAGGGTTCACGACGGCAGAAATGAAATTGTCCGTGCACATGGATTACCGTCGACTTCGTTATACCCTCGAATTAGTCTCTCCCTCCAGCCGCCCGGCCGCCCTCCCGCTCTCTTTCTCTCGGCTCTACATGTCCATTCTTCCTGGCTCTCTATCTCTCGCGGCGCATCATTTATTCACCGCTCCTAAAACGGCACTTAAGTATTTTTTAATAAAACCTCTTAGCTCGTGCGAGTACTTATACCTCTGCCATTTATTACGCCACGGCTTTTACCCGCTGCTAATTTCTTTTATTACCCGACGAGTAAACACCGACTTCATTTTCTACCGAGCCTCGTCACCTTCTTACCCTACCCCGCGATTAGTTCCTCCTTCGCGGTCCCTCTCGGTTATCGTCGACGCGCCGTTTTTACTTCACGGATTACTCGCGCGCACGGTGCTGGATCGTGTTCGAGCATCGAACAACCGGTCTTCGGTTATACGTGGGTGTCTCGCAACGGTGATCGTGTCCGGGCGATTTCATTGAATTATCAACGACGGAATTATCAAGAGGATCCGAGGGGGGTTGAAAAACGAGCGCGCGTGACTCGACGCGTGAAACGGTCGTCCGGCGTAACTTTAAATTTCCCGCTAATCCCACGGGGAATCGGTCCGATGCCTCCTGTGGCGATTCGCGGCAAAGCGAGCCCGCCGATTCGAAATCGGCGTGGACCGAGCGTAAAATTACTGTTTGGGCCAACATTTACCCCGGCACTCGCGCGGGGGTAACGTTCGACCGGACAGCGACTCCGAATTGATTTCGTTTGAAATCCCATCCTACCCCCGGCGTCCCTTCCGCCCCGTCCGCCGCCACGCTCTTCCCCTCGCTGACTCCCTCTCTCTTTCCTCCGGCTCCTCTCGTTCCGGATCGCTACTACCCTCGGCCATCTACTCTCTCTCCCGTCCTCGTTCCCTCCGGCCCGCTCTACCCGTGCTCCCTCTTCCACACCCCCATTTTCATCCCTCTCTTCGTTTTCGAATCTCGTCCGGGTCCCTCCGACGCCTACGTACAGAGAGAACGCGAGAGGAGGACGAGGAGAACGGGGCGAAATGCATTCCGAACCGCGCCATTTTCTATCGGTCGCATCTGCGTGTCCAGCCTTGAAATGGGAGGGAAAAAAAAAAAAAGCGGGGGGGTAAGCACCATCGGTGCCGCGGCGGCCGAAGGAAAAAAGAGAAGGACGACTCTCATTAGCCGGGACAGCGCGACACGCGAGCCGGAGAAAGTGATGCTGCAATCAATAACCAGCGACGTTATTCCCCGTGATGTGTGACCCTACGAAATTTCCGCAATTTCGACGCCGATTGCGAAACAATGCGCGCCACCGCACCGGTCGCGATACCGTCACGCCGAGGAACCGTCATAGCATTTTTTTCATCCCTTGTTTTCGCAACGACCCCGCCGGAGCTCGAACTCTATCCCCGGGATACATTTTACGTGGATTTGAAAAATGAAAACCCGTATTATCATCGAATTCATACGTGTATCATCTCGTTTTTTTAATAGAAGTTATTACACGTCAATTAACTCGGCTGGGTTTTAAGCTCAATTTTTTAATAATCAATCTGGGATATTAGTCGGGATGATCGGACGGGAGATTGAAATTGATTTCAAGTATGGTGACAATTTAATATCATCGAGAGGCTGTTGGCGATCGACTACCTACACCGAGCGATGGGAAAGTTAGCGGGAAAGTTAGAAGCCGTCGATCATCGATATAATGTAAAACGCTGCGCATCAAAAGAGCGAATTGCAAAATAATAGAGCAACGCGGTTAGTTCAAAATTCAACGAACCCCGTCGATGCTGGCTGGTAATCAATGAACCTTACGCGGAACAAAGAGATCAATGAACGCGAGAATGACTCGATGATGCCAGGCTAGGAGCAAAATAAACCGAAGCTCGTAAAACTGGATAGATGANCAATGAACGCGAGAATGACTCGATGATGCCAGGCTAGGAGCAAAATAAACCGAAGCTCGTAAAACTCGAGAGATGAAATGAAAAGCCTAGTTTATAAAAAAAAAAATTGTCTGCCGGAAGAAAGGCGAACAAAAACGATCGCCGAGAGAAAGAGAGAGAGAGTAAAAGATTTCATAGGCCGTAATTCAACAACGAGTTCCGGTCCCAAACCGATAATATTCGTCGTCCACTCGAAGACTCGGTGGGTAGGCAGAGAGGGTCGGTGTCACTGGCCCCGGCGCCACGTCATTCGATATTTTTGTCAGTAAAACGATATCAGGCAAATTGCATCTGTCCTTTACACCGTGGCTCGTAGCCAGATCAAACAGTGTTCGTCCCTGGATATTACACTTCCCTCGTCGGGCGCAGTATTCAGGGTGCACTTTCTCGTTCGTATCCGGCAGTCGGGCGTCGATCGAGTGCCTTTCGACGGTAGAAAGGGAGCGCGAGAGCGCGCAATAAATTTAGAGATGCTCCGGGATCAGTTTTATCGGATAATCTATATCGAAAACGACGCACCGGCTTTTGTACCTATCTCTCGCCTCTTTTTTTTCCCCCCGCCCGATCGAACCGGACGCACTTAACGACGCGACGCGATGACCGGAGTTAATAACCGAAAGTCGGGATGGGAGATTTTCGTTCGCCGCTCGAATCCGTAAACCGAAAAATCGAGCCGGCTAATGCGCCTTTAATTTGGCGATACTCCAAAACAACTCGTTCGCAGTCGGACGCACGGGCCGTGGGCAATGGCCGCCGAACGGGACTCTTATTGGCGTCGTATGTAAATCGCCCATATGCCGAGTCAAAGTCTCTTGAGCAGGCCGCAAGCATGCGGGCAAAACGAAGCGCGAAGCCGAGCACGACTATCTTACGACACGGCATACGGGCGACAAGTAGGCCGGTGTCGTTAAGGGAGTACCAACCTCGGACGTGTCTCTGCGAAGGAACATGGAGGTTTCGACCGATTTTCGTTCGACGATCGGATACGTTCTTGGCTCGATGCAGGCCACGGTGTGAACGCACTAGGCGGCGAGATACGTGCGCGATGAACTTTAAATTCTGATGGTATAGCATTAAGATAATACGAGAGTAACATATTTACGTAGGGAAAAACGCACTGTCCGTTTGTATATTTATTAATTTTAATCGTTCATTACAATGTATGTAAAATTAGTCAGTCAATTATTCTGTTACCGATGATTATTGAAATTTAGTTAGATTGATTTCCGATGATTTGATGCTCGTATAGAGACATATAGACGATTTCCAGAAAAACGGTATCGTTTAAGAGCTACGGACCTAAGCCGGTTGAATATTAACGGTAGCTTCTTCTCCCTTCACCGGTGGCCGACAGTTGTCTAGCAAATCCTATTTACTGTTACCCAACGGTCTAGGTGCACTAGAGATGCTGGGAGGGTGCCTATCACCCCTAGCTAACCTACTGCCCTACTGCCATGAGTCTCTCACCCCTGAAAGAGTCTCTCGTATCTCTCTCTTTCTATCACAGCCTTTCACACGTTCTCTCCGTCTCCCTCCGCATCTCTTCCGCAGCTACGAGCCTCTTGCTTTTTTCTTCCTTTCATCCCCCTCCCCCTCTGTGTATGTGTGTGTTACGTCGCCATCTTTCATCGCGCGGGTAACGGTCCTACGTAGATCGGATCTCGCCCGATGATCTCACGATATTCGTCACTTTTCATGGGAAGGGTGGCCAGGTTTTCCAAGGTTTCACGTGCCACGGAAACCGACCCCTGCACTTTTGTCGTAACACCCCTCCGATAAATCCCTCCGAATTCCCCGGCAATGCAACAAATATCGGTATCGATTGGGGTTCCCACCGAAGTCTATAATTTGTTACGTCGTTTTTAGCTGCGTGCGCCTAATAAGGGCGGAGGTTTTAATTGTGAAAACGGCAAGTATTCTTCTTAGACGTCTCTCATTTCCACTCGGTTATTTCTCGCTCGTAGGGGAGTAATTTGATGAAATTCCAAAGTGTCCCAGCATAGAAACAGTAATTACTTGAATCTTGCTGAACAAGCTATCATCTGCATCCGGAGAGAGAGGATCGCAAGAACGCGGCGGCCCCGGTTGGAAAACGCGACCCAGACCCGCGCGTTCATTCGTTCTTTCAAGCAGCGAGCCTGCGTTCGTAATGTGGTTTAGCGTGGCATGACAGGAGGTAAACTTGACGACAAAGAATTATTGATTTTTTCTGAGCGGGTTGAACGAGTTGCTGGGCGGCTGAAGCGGTCCCGGTAGGGTATTCGACAAAGGATGTTTTCCGAGTCCCTAACCTAGGTAACCCTTCTCCTACGCTTCGCGTCGCGCGTGTACGTGTGTTTCCGTGTGCCACCCGGACACGTACTCTCTCTCTCTCTCTCTCTCTCTCTCTCTCTCACTCTCTCCGCGGTTACGGTCTCCACTTTTGCCCCTGCGTAAACGTGTACATGCCAGGGATTCGTCCTACTCTCTTACGCTCCCTATCGCCTCTGTCCTCTCTCCCCTCCTTTTCGTCTCTCGCGCTGCCCGCACGCCGTGTGTACTCAGCCGATGCACCGAGGACTTAACTGCCTCATTGTCGTCCCAGCAGGCATCGGAGCTTCGGGACAGATGTGCAAAATTTAAGGTTAGAATACCAGAGAAAAGCGTCGTCACTGACGTCGAGACCCCACCGGCTCCCTTTCATGCTTCTCGCCCCTCGTTTCCTTCGAATCAAATTCGAAATCGATTATAATCGACGAATTCCCTCTTCAATTACTCTTACCAGTAATCACCGATCTACTAAAATTCATACAACCTATAGATCGGTATTATTCAATCGAGCTTCTGGAGAAAATCGTTCATAACCGGAAGAACATCCGCGTGAATCGTCATGAACTTACACGTCTCGTCGAAGACCGAGCATTTCGGGATACCGTGGAAAATCGGCTAGGTACGTATAGAACAGTCGAGGCGTGCTTCAGACGAGCTTTCGAACGGCCGATGGAAGAAGGTCAAAGACCTGTAACTGGAATTCCCGTCGGCGGGACCGAGCGATCGGCGTCCGACGGTCAAGTAAGACGCTCGAGGATGCATCTGACCGTGATCCGGTAGCGGTAATTGAACCATTAAAAACTCGCTCGGGCCCTCCCTTAATCAAAGAATACGTTTAAAAGCGAACCGATCGACAGTGTGGCCTCGGCGCGTTCGTCTGACATCTCCCCCAGCCCCTATCATCGTTGCATCAGCAGCACGGCCGGCAACGGTGATACCAGTAGCCCGGTTGAAAGTGCATCCAACGTTAGAGCCTCGGTCTTTTTGGAGCACCGTACACCCAAATAGTCTAGTCCAGCTTTCGCACCTTATGCACGCGAGGCTGCACATGCATAGTGCAACAGCGGCTGCTGCTACTGCTACCGGTGCATCCGTGGCGGCCGGCCGGTCGGGAAAAATCGATCGAATAAAAAAATGCTTGGCCGATACCGACGTGTGACGAGGACGCGAATCGCGGCCGATAGAGGAGGCGGAGGAGGACGAAGAGGACGCTGACGGCGGCGGGGGCTGAAGGAGAAGAGGGGCGGAAGGCGGACGGGGGCTTAGTACGGTGTAGGCAGAAGGAGGGATAGTCCGGGACCATTGAAGAGTGAAACCGCTCAAAGCAGCTGCCCCCGCCTCCTCTCTCTCTCTCTCTCTCTCGAACCTTTCACCCTCCGCCTCGCCCCTGATCCTCGCCCGGTTCACTTCGGCTTGTGCGCCCACCGACCCCAGAACCTCGACTCTCTCTTACTCTTCGTAGCTTTGAAAGCACACCCCTCTCCGCTCGGACGTATCGTGCAGCCGTGCACCATCATCGCCGGCAACGATCCCGCGCCCTCCCCCGCTGCTTTCCTTGCAACCGCTTTCTTTTTCTCCGTCTCGTTTGCTCGCCCGCTACTCACAGGTTTCCCTTAAGGGAAACCGAAAATCCCGCGGCAAGAGGAGGTTTCCTCAGCGCGCTCCGTGAAACCGGGTTATGTTTTCCCGGCTCCTCGGGTTTCGTTTTTCGGTAGCGAACCTACGTCTCTCGGTGCTCGTTTTTCAGGGTCAGCGCGCGGCTGCTTGTTGAACCGCGATTGCGGCCGCCATGGTACAACTTCCTGAATGAGAGTCGCCTGGGTCCGATCCGGACAATTGCTTCGGCTCGCGCGGATTAATAGACCCGTCCCTTCTGATTGTTTCTTTTTTAATCATGCCTCTGTCCGCGGTACAACGAGCGGCGAATGTCTTAATGAAAATAACAGTAGCCCGGAGGTAAATAACCGGAAAATAGAAGCCACGGTATCGGTTACGCCGCGAGGGTAACAGCATTCGGGAAAATATGTAAATACGTTTTTCGATTGAATGAACCGAGGCCCGGCGTCGAGTCTTCGAGGCTCGGTCTAACGCTCTTTGCATAATAATAAATTGAACTCGCGCGATTTGCATTAGCCGAGCGTGTGCCCCGCGCCCGGTCAAGTTATCCGGGCCGCCTATCTGTCTGCCAACAACGCGATGCCTCCCGAACCGAGGCTAAGAGAATGAAAACGAGTTAGCGTCGAGGAGAAAAAAAAAAGAGGAACTGATCATCGAGGGGACCGCCGAGGGGGCACGGGGATCTAAGGCAGGCAGATGCATGAAAAGGGAAAGAAAGGAGCGAGAAGGAGAGAGGCCATAAGGGGAGTCGAAAAGCAAGGGGCACACGAGAAGTGTGCATTGTAAGATCGGCGCGTGCGGCACGCGGAGCCGTTCGTCGTAAGTCCGTACCCTCTGCCGTAGAACCCCCGTGCGGCGTTTCGGGGCCCCCCCTTCGTTCGTTCCTCTTTCTCTCTCTATCTGCCCCTTATGCCTTTTCGTGGCACGGTGTTTCTCGAGTTCCCTCTATTTTATGAAGGGCGAGGGCCCAGGAGCTCATTGTCGGGGGCACATCTGCTGCGCGATCGTCGAACGATTGTCTCGCAAGCTTAGGAAACTTGCTTGCCCGGGAAAAGGTGGCTTAGTAACCGGCCGGTGTAGCACGCGGACGCGGGCAACCCCCCGTTTTCGTAGGGATGATACCAAGGGGGACGACTGTTTTCGTAATCGCGATGCAACTCCTGCGAGATTATTATTTGCATACTAATAATAACGTCGAATAATAATCACATCTTTATCCAGAGCTCGCGTCGTGTAAACCCTTTCGCTCCGGACGACGGTTATACCTGTCTTCCACATGAAAATTCGTCGAGTCGATCGCCGGACATATCCGACATGCATTAATCTAAATAATTACGATATTGATATAAAGATTGAAGACAATTATTATATATAAACGTAATAAGAATAATATAATAAATTAATGTAAATAATATTAATATAAATTAATATATATTTTAATCTACATACATCACTTTCGTCGGGAGTATTGCTAAGGCGGGCCGAACTGCCTTAGCGAAAGGGTTAAAATATTTTATTCGAACGTTTCGCACCAAGCTAAAAGTTAGTGTCGTATTCGTCGCCCCTAGCGAACGGCATGAACCGGATATTACCCCATGCCCGATGGAGCCCATCGGCAAACCCGACAAACCGCTTCGCCGGCCGCATTCGACAAACACGGATCGTCCGACTCTTAAGCTCGCGCCAGGTCCGCGTATCATGCTCCGCCGTGGCCGAACGGTGTATAAAGTAATCACTCGTTAATTCGTACTCTAATTACTCGATTTTCCCGGTCCGCGTGGCCGTGGCAAACGTCGTCCGCCAACGGTTGCCTCGACGAGCGTCGTCGCCGCTGCTGCGAGTCTGAGTACAGATGGCGTTAAAGTGTTAATTACTAATTAAGAAGGGTGCACAGGGTGCAGCATCGAGACCCTGCGCGACACCTTTTTGAACGCGCCCTCTGAATGGACGCTTACGCCCTGACGGGCAAACGCGTGTACTCACCCATCCATCCGCGCGCGCTCATGAGCCACACGCAAACCACCCACGGGTCTCTTCGTGCACCCATACGTGCGACACACACACACGCACACGGTGGTGCGCGATCTGCTCAGAAGAGTGAGGAAGCGCGCGTCTGTGGAAGGTCTGCTCGGTTGCACGCGCACGAGAACAGACTTGATGCGACGCGACGCTTACCCGGGGCGAGCAGCGAGCGAGACGGGAAGAACGGAACGGAACGCAAACACGTAAACATACCCGCGTCACGAGCGCGCAGACGCTTAATGTTCTTTCGTTAGATGCACTTTCACGCCTCGTGCCCGTTACCTGTGAGGATAAAGTAGCGCGCGGCGTTCCTCTCGAATTCTTTGCGAGCTTCTTCACCCTATCTCGCTTTATCTATCCGTCTCTCTCGGCTAACCGCGGGGCCGCGAGATGATTTTTCCAGCTCGTCGTCGTCGTCGCCGCTGCATCGGGGTCTCGCGCGCGCCGCTCGGCACACAAAGCGGCCACGCGTGAATTTATCTCCGCTGATGGCGGGTGAATGCGCCGGTTGAACCAACGCCACGCGATGGTGTTTCCCTGTTAATTGTGCTGAACGCGCCGGCATTCTGTAAATGGACCCGTTTCTGCCCGCTGATAATTACAAGGTGAAAGGAGGTTGCCGTCGCGGTAATAAGGAAACTGCCGGGGCTAATGTTGTCCGTCCCTTTTCCTTCCGCCACGGTTAAAATGCCCCTACCCTCTGGAACGCTTCTGGACCGTAGACTTTAGTTTTTAGACGAGCGCGCGTTACACGCGGGGCTTAGAGGACCGTCGTCGACGAGTGCCCCGGCCGGGTGAAGATTTAGCGAACGAAATTGCAACGTCTTTGTTGCCTGAAAGCCACCCGCTTGTGCGTCCCCGGCCACTAAAGATCCCAGCGAGTAAGCCGGCCTTAAAAATCTCTCTTATTTAAATGTGTCCCTTTCACGAAGGTCGCGTGGCTCGCGGGATATTAAAAAAGCCTCTGTTTCACTCGTCGCGCTAAACTCGGCTACTTGTACGTATTCCTTCCTGTTTACGTTGGTCACAGCTCCAACTAACTCGGTTAGATTAAACATAATTATTCTATTCATCGTCTTGGCTCGTCGTCCACTTGTACTATTTGTAAGAAGCCGTGTCTACCGTTGAGAGATTAAATTATCATGCGCGAGAGCAGTCGGGGTAATTACAGACATCTTATCATTCTGAGAAATTCAACGTACCAGTAAATTGATCGCATAAACGGACGCCCAGGGGGGATAGGTTTGAAGGATGCGAAAGTCTTCGAGATGGGAACAGCTGTTTCACGAGGGGACAAAAAGATTTCAAGGTGATCGAGCCCGCAGCCGACACTTTGCGAATCTTGGCGGATTGTCGACCGCTCCTTAAGCGTCTTCTCCCCCTTCGGAAAGAAGAGAGAGATTCGTTCGTGGGAAAGTTCCGGGCAAGAAAGCCGCACCGGGCGAGGGGTTGAGCGAGAGACTTTAAGGGTCAGCGCCGGGTCTTGGGGAGCCGAGGTGTTCAGCATTGTCGAAGGTCGGCCGACTTGGCATAACCGTTAAAAGGGAGCCGGCTGGTTGGCTTAAGAAGCACGATTGTAAGATCTTTGAATAGTGAACACCGCGGAAGAATGTAAGGCGAGAAGACGTCGTTACGCCCATGAGTCACTCGGCTGCCGATATGAAAACGCGTGCCAGATTTTCCTCAACCCGATTACCCGGTAAAGAAGTCACGTCGACGTAAGACGAGACCTTCGAGCAGGGTGAAACGTCTTTAACCCTGTAGAAATATTCCGCCCATGGTCGCGTGAAAATCGACGATCAGTTTAAATGGAATGTGTTTTTTCGTGAATAAACCGTAGAGTGGAACCACAAAGTGGCGCGAAATTAAAAAAAAAAAAAAAAAAGAGAGAAGAAGAAGAAAAACAGGCGAGTGCTGGGTGTTCCCCCTTTTAATTGGTGCTCTCGCCTATACGGCGTTACGACCCGTTACAAAAGCGACGCGTCGAAACAAGCAACCCGTGACGATGAAGATCACGTATGAAGGAGATTTCATGTCGACGACCATCATTGCCATTAAACGCCTCAATACGCGGCGCCTCTAAAGCCGACATTGTCGCTACACCTGGATCACAATGCGCGCCGCTGTAACGAAAAAGGAATCGACGAATTTACGGTCGCTGCGCGACACCCTGTTACCTTTGTGCATCGAACGCGAGAGAATCGGTCGCGATGAGAAGAATCCACGTCTCATTTACAGTAACGCGAGATGTGCGGATGACCATGAAAAGGGATATTGAAATTAACGTAAAGGTAGAAAAGATACTTAAAACAAAACGGGACACGGTGTGACGCGCGAGCGTCGGATAATTCGCGTTTACGTCCGCGTAATTACGCAGCGTCGAAACGGTCCCTTAGACAAGAGATAAAGATGCTACTAGAGACGGCCGAGATCCTTTACCCGCAGGATCGCGAGCTAACGAATTCCGTTCGCGGCGAGAGCTAATTATTCCCTCCTCGAAGACAGCCACGGGTCTCGCCTCTATTCCAACCATCGGCTCGATCTCTGTCCCTCTTCTTTTTTTTTCGGTGGCAAAGGCAGCTCGTAATTAGATGCTAATAATCAGCACCCTCCAGGAGGATCACGCTCTTTTCCTCTGTCTCGGTTCCTCTCTCTCCCTTGACGTCGCCCCGTTGCAACGGGGCGCAAGAAACCCCGAGCCCCTGAAGAGCTTATTATTATCCTAATTATACAATACTATAATGAATGACTCCGCGGTCTCACCCTCTAGCCCTTACTCGCTCACTATCTTCCTCCCGGTGTGCGCCACTCTACTCTTTCCCTCTCTCTGTTACCCGCGGTTCGGTTTCGCGTCCTCCCACTCGCTCCTTTTTTTCTTTCTTCTCGCTCACCGTTGCTCTTCTCCTCTGCACTTGGTGGTCGAAGAGTGGCAATTCTAGCACTCGGGCTTTTTGTCAAACCGACTACGGAACTAGCGCCGTCTCCCTCGCGCCCTTACACCCTATTATGCGACCAGCCTCGTCTCTGGTCCCGTTTTCTCTCTGTCTCCGGGTGTCTGTTTTAATTAGGCACTTCGCGGATATATATACGGTATCTACCACGCGGTATTACATAGGTACATAACCGAGGCGAGCCGCGCGCGCCATGCCGAGACCTAGCCCAGTCTGCCGCCGCCGCTGCTGCTGCCTGCCTGCCTGCCTGCCGTACGTATTCCAACCTATAGTCGGCGATCCGACGAGCTTGAATGCGGTTGATGGGTGGTTGAGTAAGGATTATAGTCGCAGGTGACACATACACGTTACCTCCGAGAGGCTGGAAGTCGGGGGGTAGCGCTCGGCCCCGATGGATGGGTGACGGTTCAAGGAGACGTTGAAATAGAGAGACGAGGAGCGAGGAGAGATCGGTCGCGTGAAGGAGCGAGACGGGCGGCGGCGGTGGTCTCGGAGAGGAGCGAGCGTGTGTGCAACGAGCGAGAGCGTGCGAAAGGGAGAGCGGCCGCGAAGGGAGAAAGTGAACGCGCCTACTACCCGATGCGACGGTGGGGTAGGAGGAGGGGGAGGGACACGATTCTGCAGAGACACACTCCTCTTTCAATTCTCCTCACTCGTGTGCACAACCTTCTCTGACTGACTGCTAATAAGAGCACGCGAAATTGTCTTAATTGGCGAGAGAGCCAATCTGGAGTGATCGAATGAGAAGAGACTCTCGCCGCCGTCTCCGCCACCTGACTACGCCACTCGCCCTTTCTTCGGGTCGCCTACACACCCGTGGTAGATCGCGCAACCGAAGATCCCATTGTTTCCTTCCGCAGCCGGTTCGAACCGGTGCTCGATCGACGAGTGCGCCGCGCGACGGATCTTGATCCTCCTCGATCATCCCGCGGTCTTGTTCGTTACATGAAGCATCATCAGCTTCCCCGGTTGAACCCGCGATTCTTATCTATAAACAAGGTTTACTTAAAATTTACCCTCTTACCGACGTCGTTAACGCCGACGAGTCGAGTAGGCGATGCACGCGTTACCGGCAGCTACTTAGCGAACCGTGAAAGAGACACCATTGTGGTGGTGATATTCAGGCAGCGATTTCGAACAATTGCAAGGAACGGTGAAAAGCGTCTTGGAGATCGGTTCCCCGTGCGCAGGTAACGGTTGCAGACGGTTGGTTAACGGAATATCCTACGGGCACGATTGGGACTCGCCGCGGTGGAAACGGCGACGGCGAATATGGGAAACGTTCGCCGATCTTCTGTTTAACGGGCGGCGAGTCCGCCAGGCGGAAGCAATCTTAAAAATTGCTCCCAGCGGCACCGAGCGAAGACCAAGAACCGGAGGTTTGAACCGGTTGCCTCGCATTGTCGAGCATTCAGGGACCTCGAGTTATACAAGCCCGCGGTGTAGCACTACCTCGACTCGTTGCTTTCTCGCTGAACCGTACTTCTTTGCATCCCCTCGGGATCCAAAGTGCAAGATCAACCTGGGCTGCCATTCTCGCTGCCATTCTGGCCTCGCTACTCTAGGATACTTCCAACCATCGGGGCTCTCGTTTCCCTGTGTGCGCGCGCGTTTTAAGGGCGAGGAGGACAGGCACCCCGGAAAAGAAAGATCGAGGAAATAATGGAAAAATATCCGGGCAAGTAGCAGCCTCCGCTTATACCCGGTTTCCCTCTCGGGTCTCTTTCTTTACCGCGTCACGTGGCTGTCGCGTCAACTTGTTAGCCTCGCGCTTTACCTCGCTCGACTTATTCGCTCGCGGTAACCGGTAAGAACGAACCGCGGAGGAGGACCGCTCAAGAGCCAAGGAACAGTCGTTGTCCCCGATGCCTTTCTAACGTTTCTCCCTCGCCACTATTCCCCGTACGTACAGCTTCGGACAATTATTCTGGACCTACTACTGCTTATGTGTGAGTTCCCTGGCAGGACAATATTCACAAGTAGTAAGAAATCTATTGGTTTGTGTTTCAATGGCAGAAACTTTGGCAGCATAATGATATGTCGGCACCGAGGAGAGATTAGTAAAGAGTGCCAGTCTTATGGGACCTTGCAGTGGAAAAGAACATGGTAGGAATCTGTACACAAGCGTTAACAGATCATAGAAAGAGATGCTAGAGCGTACTCTAGTAGAGATATGTATGAATGTATCGAAAAAAGTAAATTCTGATTAATAGACGAATAAAAATATGTGCCAAAGAAGTTATGCTGTGAGATTTCAGAGATCTGTTTTACGGCGCCAGGCCCCCTCAGGCCCCTTTTGCCTGCTGCGCTGTAACACAGAGGCTGGCACTCTTTACTAATCTCTTCTCGGTGATGTCGGAGCATTGAAACATAAACCAATAGATTTCTTACTGCTCGTAAATATTTTCCTGCTAGGTAACTCACACCTAAGCAATAGTAAGCCCAGACTAATTGTCCGAAACTGCACATACCATTTAACATCTTGACATCTCGCCGGTTTATTAATTCACCGTGATTAACACGTTTAAAATCGAGAAACCGCCTGCCCCTCTCTCTAATGTAAATAGAAATCGCGTCTGCTCCTGGCAGAAGCTTTGGCAGTATAATCATATGTCAGAGCATTGAAACATAAACCAACAGATTTCTTACTGCTCGTAGATATTTTCCTGCTAGGTAACTCACACCTAAGCAATAGTAGGCCCAGACTAATTGTCCGAAGCTGCACATACCATTTAACATCTTGACATCTCGTCGGTTTATTAATTCACCGTGAGTAACACGTTTAAAGTCGAGACATCGCCTGTCTCTCTCTCCAACGTAAATAGAAATCACGTCTGCTCGCTAGAACGCTTTGGATACGAAAAATTTCAAAGCCTCATTCTCGCGTCTTATGAACACCGCGCGACAGTTTCATTTCACGGGGAACGTCGCGGTAGGAAACTAAGTCCGTAGCCGGTTCGGGCTGAAAAAATAATTAATTCCTTAATCAGTGGCAGCCGCGGCACCGGCATTGAAGCGATCCGCGCGCGGCCGCAAAGACGTCGCACAAAGGGGCGGCTGCGGGTTCCCGTTCAAAGTGTACATTCGTTTCTGTGTCCGCGCGGCGCGACGCGTCGTAACCGTTCCTTTCCCGCCTTGTCCTGCGTTTTCGGTGAGATCCAGCGAGGCGAGGCCACCCCTACGACGGTTTCTCCGCGCGAAGGCTCCGGGTCACTATTACTATACAAATTACCCGCCAATTAGTGACTTGTACTTGTTTAACCGCGTTAATTAATGAACATAAACGGCAAACTTCGCCTCGTCGGTAGCTCGATTTTCTCTCTCGCCGCGGGGGAGGAAGCGAGAGAGAGGAAAAAAAAGGTACTGTACGGTACGGCGGTATCGCGCGATACCGCTGTGACGTTTGTAAGTGCGGGCGAGCGAGCGCACTCGTGCTTGTCTGTAAACGTCGGCGGTTGCCTCTGCGAGGGTGTCGCGGGGGTCTTCTTGGACGATACAGTGTAACACGTTCTTAATAGTCTCTTTGAACCGCGTTGCTTGCCAGCCGACGAGGAGCTGTACACACCTCTTTGCGACTCTCTCCCCTTCTTCCTGCTTCACCTTCTGTCGCTTGCGTCAGACCACTTTCAGTATCGACCCTTAATTAATTATCGGTAGTGCATTAGCATTCTCCGTTCTACGCGAGAATCAACCCCGAGGCACGGCGACCCGCCGGTTTTCGAAGGAGAAAATTATTTTTAACCCCTTCCTTACGCGCCCGAGGATTTTCTGACATCCTTCGGTCGGTTGCCCTACACGGATGGTTAACAGCGAATTTCTTACAAATTTGCACGTTGCTAGAAAATAGTTTTCAGCTGCATGAATTGTTATTACAGCGATGACTGATTTATTATTTATTTCTCGTCCAGGGAGTTTTACTACATCCAGATGGAGAAGTACGCGAGGCAAGCTGTCACGGAAGGTGTGAAGAACGCCGACGACCTACGAATCTGCGGTGATTCGGAAATCTGTCGAGTTCTCAACCTCCACTACAACAGGAATAACAATATCGAGGTAAGATTCATTCAGCATCAACAGATCACTCAAAATCCTTAGCTTATATTCCCTTAATTTAAGGTTGTATGAGCCGTTAACCCTTTAACTGCTGAATACTCTGAACCGAAGCGGTTCGCAAGAATATTCATTCGCAATAGCTATCGTTTCTATATAGTATCTTCGCGTTAACTTTAGTAAACAGCAACTTCGCTCTTATTTATTGCGGGAAGCCTTACGCGGGCTAGAAGTACAGAGCAGTAAACGATTGAAACCATTACCAAGCGCACGTGTACACCCCTAGTCTATATCAACGGCTTGTGACGGACGCTTATATGCGCCCAGAGCAGTCAAAGGGTTAAACGGGAGCAGGTTGCGAAATTTAAAAAATATTGCGATCCCATTAAAATGAATAATTAATCGGAAATGATAATATACAAAATAAATGAAACTCCTTTTTATCACGATCCTCGCGGGTCATGCGACCTTAAGGTATGACGGTTTTAATTCGATCAGTTAAAACAAAGAAGTCGCATCGGGCGACCACCTGCGCGTTCCATGATTCGGCAATCAAACTCGTGACATGTCGTTGCCGGAATCGAGCTGTCGGAGTCGAAATTTCGATATACGGGCCGACAAAATTGCCGGCTCCTGCAGAGTCCGTCCGCCCGTCCGTACGGCGGATCGTTTCCAGGGCGCGGAGAGATAGCGCGCGACCGTGCAATTATTCGGCGGTCGGCCATGACCGCGTCGCGTTACCTCTCCCATGCTTTCTCATCCGGCCGCGGAACCAGCTTTTTAAACGAATTCGAACGCGACGCGAACAGGCGAGCCATCCGACGGGTGTTGCCCGGCAAATCACTCGCTCCGTATGTCTCTACTTTGGCATTGCGGCCGTGCAATTTACTTTCGCCACGGCGTAACGACTGTTGATTGTATCCGCGTTGGCACGACGACGACGACGACGACGACGACGAAGCGTAAAGCAGCTATTTAATATTATTTAACGAGTCTCCGGTAAAACCTGGAGGTTCCATTATTCCCGGCCCACGGCCACAATTGACGCCCGCTTGACGCGTAATTAATTACTCGTGTTCGTTAATAAACCAAACGTACTAATTATAAGTGGAAACTCTTAGCGGCGAGACTCAGGCAGTCTCACTCAACCGGGGCCGCGCCCGCATCACGCTCGTTAAGCGATACACGCCGCGCGCGCGTAACATCGCTTTAATTCTTCGGATTCGCGGCTCCTTCGGTGAACCGTAATGAGCGCCGAGAAATTATCTTTATCCACCGGATCGCTTTTTTTTTCCTCCTCTCGCACCTGTTTGAGCGCGAGATTGTTTGCTCGTCGCAACGCGCGCAGATTGACTCTTTGACGCATCGAATCCCGGCGTCTGCGTGCGTTTACGTCTCGCATTGACGGCACGTTGAACGATGGAAATAATTGAGAGTATCGCGTGTAAATTTCAGGTGCCGAACAACTTCAGGTACGTCGTCGAGCAGACGCTGAGGGAGTTCTTCAAAGCGATCCAAAGCGGCAAGGACACCGAGCAGAGTTGGAAGAAGTCCATCTACAAGGTGATCTCGAGGCTGGACGACCCGGTGCCGGAGTACTTCAAGACCCAGGAGTTTCAGCAGCAGCTCGGTTAAGTCAGGAGGTCGCGTGGCTCTTCGTGGTGGGCTCATCAGCGCTCGTTGGCTCCCGGGTAACATAAAGAAACAAGAGGGAATGGCAAGAGAGAGAAACGAATGAAACACTGATAGCGAATGAAGGAACGGTCAGCGGAAGAAGGATCGCATCCGCCGAGGAGGTACACGTCCTTCGCGTAAAGCGCGTTCAGGTATCCTTAAACTAACATATCGCAGAACGAGCGTGAGAGGGAGAGAGAGAATGGAAACTTGATAGAGTTAGGGAGATTAGACGTGGGGAAAATAAAAACAAACAAACAAAAGAGCACAGCGCTCGAAATAGAGGAGCGAACGAAACACGCGACACACGGAGGCATCGATCATCGGGTCCAGAAACGATGAGGAGTGCCGACGAAGGATCAGGCTGTGACCTAATCACGAGACGCAACCGTCCACGCGCGACAGACGGGTGGATATAACCGTTATACACGCTTCGTGCCTTTTAATTACCGGCCCGGGAACGGTTTCTCGGCCGGGACTTGTGAGTTACTAGCGAGGCCACGAACTGTCCACCCGGTCTTCGCCGTGGGCGACACCGATAACGATACGACGACGGTCTTCGAAGGAAGGAAGGAAGGAAGAAGCAGGACGAAAGCGTGGTCAACGAACGGCAAGGAATATACAGGAATATACAGCTTCGAGCGTCGAGCAAGTTGTTTTGTCGATTTGTTGCGTAAACACACGGTTCACCGATTTAATCGCCTAATTTTAAGACACTCGTTTATCCGGGTAGAGAGATAGCGTGGATCAAACCGCGGCGACGACCGACGCGGCTCTCGTTCGAACGAACGTAGACGAGGTTCTTACCGATAAATTGCGTTTTGTCCGTGTACCTAGAGGAATACCGATGACGTCTCTATCGACTGATTAGGGAGCGAGATCCGCTGGACGGATCCTCCGCTAGCTTCCGGTTGAGAGGCAGGAGAGGAATCCTTCTCGTGGATCTTAACGGGAACGATTCGGGACGGACGGCGGCACGCCCTTCGTCCGGAGTCGTTCCGACCGTTACGGGAATAACGATGGCCAGTTTCATTCGGCATTCGTCAAGCCGCGTGTGTACCTCGTGCGTTCTGTTTAGAGCAGCGAACCTCGCGATTCGATCGGACGTAGGCACCGGCGCGTCGACCGTCGTCTCGGTGGCATTCGTTTCTATCGCGCGATCGCTTAAACAGCGTAGGATACCAAAAGTAAGTGGGAGGTAGATAGACGGAGAACCCGATGAATGATTTGGTTTGTTGTTTCGAACGTGAATCCTGGAAAATGGCGGTTCGTATCGAGACTCAACGTTTTCTGTCTCGACTCTAGTTTCTGTTAACAGAAGTTAGAAAGCGACCCGCGACCGCGGGATGACCCGCGTCGCGAGGTCCGATGATCCATTCTCCTAAGTTGTACAGAAATTTTCGATCTCGCCGCGCGCGGTGAGATCGTCGCGAACAACGGTTTGGCTCGATCAAACGAAGGTTCCATCCCGCGGCGGGCACTCTCAGAACGGTGCTCGCCGCAACGATCCGAGCGAAAATCGTGATCGCGGATCCAACGATTCCTTAGCTTAGCAAATTCTCTGCCGTTGTATTTCGTCGGCTCGAAGAATTCGTTCGGCCGACGGTAGAACGAAACGAAACGATCGCGAACGAATATACGCATTGGTGGAAGCGCGACCAGCGCGTTCCATTTGTAATCTGAGAAACGGTGCACACGGATCGTGAACGCTATTATCGCGCGGAAAAAATTACGTAGAGATGTTTTTATTAACGATTAATTGATAGGATATTAATGAAAAGGGATAAGAAAATAAAAACGAGGTTAGGCTAGTCGCAGTGACAGGAGTACGAGTAACAGGGACGACAACAGGGAGGGGCAAACGAACGCGTAATAAGAAACGCGCACGAATAATATTTTAAACAATCCAGCACCGGCGATTGTCTCCTTTATTGAATAAAAAAAAAAAACGCGTTATTATAGTATTTTAGACTCGCGAGGTCGAATTCGATTCGTAAAAAAGAGAAGAGAACTAATTAATTATCATGTGTAAACATTTGGGGTGGGTGGGATGGGTGGGGGATTTAATAATTATATGTATTCGTGAAAAGAGACTAACAAGCAAAAAAAAAATGATGGTAACAGAAAACGATCGTACGCCGGTGTGTAACTATATTAAATAGATTATATTAAAAACGTATATATATATACATATGTATAAATATATATGAGAAAAATTTAAGATATATATATGTATAATTGGAGAAAATTATATGTATATATACATATATATATATTTAGTATTAGGCTTATGAAACGAAAGACGGATGTTGGCGCGATTCAATTTGCGTAAGGATTGTGTGACAGAGGGTTAGACACCTACGCCTCCCTTATTCCACTTGTACCCGACCTATCGCACACGACACTCACGCGCGTACACACGCGTCACGTACCGTGCGGTACACGGCGTAACACACACACACAGACACACACACACACGTTCATCGTACACACGCGGTGTTAGACGCACCGTGCTTCGCACATTGTACAGGCCCACATACGTTACACACGCGGGAAGTCACATACGCACGCAGGCAAGTGCAGAGATTCGAAACGATACATTGCCGACGCTTATGTGTTCCAATTTGTTAGGGACGTTTTATTTTGCCGATTCTGTAGATAATTTAACCGATACCTTACGCAATCATTATAGTTGCACCCGGGCACGCGTGCCCGGGTGGTAGCGAGTCCTTATAACTTAACTCCGATTATCTCCTCACCGTCACTATTATTCTCGCTATTATGTGCACTATTATTATTAAGATCATTATTATTATTTTTATTATTAACCCTATTATCAGACACTATTATTATTAGTTGCGTTATGTATATTATATGAAGTCACCCTGCTCGAACCATTGTTTCATCCCTGTTTCGAGTATTAGCTCCCAAATTCGTTTTCGCACCAACCCGTTTCCCTTCACCCTAGGAACAACCATCTTTTATATCCCCTTGTTCGTTCTGGATTTTAGTTATCATTGTATTTAGTTGTCACAACGATCATTATTCTTATTATCATTATTATTATCATCATCATTATTATGCCTATTATAATTATGTTTAAGCATGAGTTACAAAAACAAAGTGTACACGGCAGAGAGAAAGAAAGAAAGCGGGAGAGAGAGCGTGAGAGAGAGGTGAGAAAACAAGAGACGAGGAACATACGTACGTACACATATTTAGGTACATACACACGTTTTCTGTAAGCGGTGAGTCTTAACCTAGTCACAAGTCACTAATGTTTTAATTTTAACGATTGATTTATTGATTATTTTATTTATTATTTACGACGAATAAAAACGACACATTGGACCCTGAGTTGTATCCGTTTATTTTACTTTTACCGTTTTGTTTCTTTTTTTTACCGCGGCGACATACGTTTTCGTTTAACCACGCGTTTACCACCGACAAGTAGCGCGGTACGCACCCACTCCCTGCTCCATTCCATTTTACCGAGAAACCCGCCTCGACACCGTAGTCTCGAGTTACGAAATAAAAGAAAAAAAAAACCCGGCGAATCGTCTCGAGCTCAGACGTTTCAGACTGCCGCGACCCGGCCTACACCGTTGATCCAATGAGATGAAAACAAAGCCGGACGGTGCCGATTGTTCGACGGCCACGCGTCGGCGACGTATTCGGGTCGAGAGTCAGGCGATCATCGGATTCGAATAACTGAGGCTCCGCAATAAAAAAAAATATATATTAAAAAAAGGAAAAATGGTATTCGAGGAACATGGGGTTAAAAATTGTAGAGAAATTTCGGACTCTTAAGATGCGACTAGACAGTGGCCTAAAATTAACGTAGCATCTCCTTCGGCGCTGGCCTAAGATTTTTGGTCTAAGGGAAAAAAAACGGAAACATGATTTACATTCGGGGAAGATAAAGTGAAGGGATGATAAGGGTGGGTTATTCAAGTTTTAGGGGGAATCTTTTGATAACGATAATAATCATGTACCTGCGGTCGCGTCGAGCCTCGATGACACCGATGATCCCGATCTACGATCTACGCGCGTCACCCTCGCGCGACCCTCGCGCGCGCCCGTTCGGCGGCTCAGTTCCTACGCTAGTCGCACCTACGATCAGCGACATTCGCCGGGTGACGAAAATTAAGTGTGAAACCTTTAAGGGAGATTTAATCTACCAATGCGCGAGGCGACCGTTTTGCGCACGATTTAACGATCCTTTCGGCGTTTGGCTAAGCCCTTTGGAGATGTGTATATTTTTCATTGTTTAGCTAAAAGAGGTGAGAAAAAAGGCCAGTAGCGTTTGGTGATGTTAGGCGAAACGAATTCTAAAACGAAGTTGATCGTCCGATCAAAGTTCTCAACAGTTTTGGGTCTAGGGGATCAATGATTTTTTTTACCATTTATTTGTGACGTTCGAAAAAATTGCGTCTGAGTCAACGATCGAAATTTGTCTCGCAAACGCATTCGTGGATTAAACCGAGCTCGCTACCGCGACATATATCAGATAACAAAACCAACCAACCCGACACTTGTAACGTTGCTACGCGTCAACGTCTTTCTCCAAAAGAAAACGGAGCATCCTCCTCGTAACCATTTAAAGAAGCATTTAACTGCCACACTGCATAATTAGCCTCAGCAAACAGTTACCGATTTCAAACTATAAACCGCATTATTCTACTTACATGTAATCGATTGATCGTAAAATAGTAAGAAAGCACCCCCTGATACTCTGCCATTATTGCGACAAACAAGAACAGCCAAGCCAATAGAATGTAATATTAATAATTCTGAAACGGAACGGATTCACAGATTTAAGAGTCAATAGCGTTAATTCGTCGTAACAATTGAAAAGAGAAAGCCAAACCGGAAAAGTAAGCTTCGATTCGCGGTCGAATCATAAACACGCTTGGATAATAATAAACGAGAACACAAGAACCAATATTGCCAACAGTTTGAACAGCGAAGATAAGCCGGGACGAAATCCATTTTGCAATAAAATCAAACAGAACGAATGAAAATCCCGAATCGTCCTTCTAATCGCAGACAGAGGCTCGCTCCTTGATCGTTCCCAAAGTGAAAACCGGACGAACGTACGATTGGAAGCAACGATTGGAACGATAAGGGCGAGGCGTCTCAACCGAGGAAAGGAGCACACGTCGAACGAAGCCTAATTCTCGTGAGCGATAGCAGCTGATCTGATCATTGAAGCGATTTTCGATTTGTTTCTCCGTCGACCGACGGTCCCGACGCGAAGGACGAACCGCCAACACGGATCACGCGAACGAATCGCGGAACACACAAACGCACACGCGCTCGATACTCCGTAGACGAACAGCATAAATAAATAATCAGGAAAAAAAAGAACAAACGAGACGACCCTTTGCGTCGCGAGTTTCTCCTCGTTCCGGCTGGACGGGAAACCACGCCGGACGAGGAAGAAATCGTCGGGGCGGGGTCCGAAACTGGATAACCACGAAAGGGATTCCCTATTGCCAACGAAACCTTCGCGAACAAGAGAGACCGCGCGATCCTGTTCGAGGTACGAATTTGACACGTAACGTGGATTTAAGAGGCTGTCAAGCTAAACATGGGAAAACCGAGAAACGAACGAAAGCCGATCGACTCGCCGTTATTAACGTTTCGTGCAAACGGGGACGTTGCAGCACGAGTAGACGGGACGGAAAAACGAAAGGACGGATTAAAACCAAGCGAGATTCGAAGATGATACACAAGAGTGAATTGTTTGACGGTAAAACAAATATAAAAGAGACATGGGAAAAACCGAGCAAACGGGCAAATAATAAGCATGCGTACAGATACTTAAACGCGTAAGTTTTAAGGAACACGTGTAAGCAGAATTAAGTAATAGTATTTAACGTTAACACTTGAAAACTATTAATTATTATATAAACGATTAAAGTAACGGTAATTAACGCAAAAAAAAAACGTCTTAATATACTAAAAACAAAAAACCGAGAAGCGGAAGGTCGTATCACGCTGCAGAGGAAGAGAAAAGACGATCGGAAACGCGTCCCCGATTGGACGGGCGACCGACGAGGAGAATAAAAATGAAATTAAGAAAAAACAGATACAGATACACACAGACACACTGATAAACTAATTATTATTATATGATTATATGTAATTATTACGATTATTACTATCGAGTTCGAGAATTCGTCGTGATAAAGAAAAATCATGGAAAAAAATGTAAGAAACCTAGCGGATAGCTGTGAGCGAGTGAGCACAACGAGGACATTTACCTGTGCGCGTGTGACTGCGATTATGAGAGTGTCTGTTTTGCGCGTAAGAGAGAGAGAGAGAAATCGTGAGAAATGAACACCTCGAAAGAACGATAGTGGGAACGAAAGAGAACACAAAAAAAAAATAGGTGAGGGAAGCTGCGAACACTTAAAAGTATGTTCATCGAGGATAATAATTCCTCAAACTATTAGAAACGTAATTAGGGTATATTTATTATAACGATGCAACGCGCGACTAAGCGCGAGCTCGAAGAGTAGAGATGAACCGACGCTATAAAAAAAAAACACGTGTTTTTTCCGGTGATATCTGATCGCGGTTTAGAAGCAGATATCGGGAGGGCACGCGAATAGATTAATTAGTTTAAGGACGCGAAGGGAGACGAAGAAAATTTCATGTGGTTTTTCGGTTTTCATTTCGAGAAGTCGCGTATGGTTGATCGGCGAAAGTGAGGGAGAGAACGTGGGGAGAACAGCGAGTGATAGATTAAATTTAGGCGAGAGTAAGGTACGATGCGAGGAATTATGTTTTTAAATGCGAGGGAGCGCGTGCGTAAGGAAACTAAAAAAAAAAGGGGTTTAATGAAAATTAGAGATGGAAGGAAAGAAGGGATTAAAAAGGGAGACGAAGAGAAGAATTACTTGATTGTTGACACCGAGTGAGCCAACTTTCCGTGTGATAAATCTCGTAGTACACGTAGCGCGTTAAGTCTACAATACGTTTCGGTAGAGGATTTTTAGGCGAGAGCGACTAAGCGAAACAAAAAATGAGGAGGGGAAAGCTTTTTTAAGAAAATTGCAGAAAAATAAAAAATCGGACGGGATGAGCAAATTAAACGCGAGGCGAAGGAGGCGGCAACGTCGAGACCTGCGATCACGTGTTCCGAGAGACGATTATTCACTTGAATTAAATTGTAATTCATTTTCGGGAGGGAAAATATCGACGGGCGCTACACGTGGCTTGTTCATCGAACCGTCGACAGTCAACATATCATCGCGCGTATTTTAATATCGATTCTCTGTCTGTCGATTAGTTACAGAGAGCCCGTCGACTATTCTGGCATCGTCGGATCAACGCAGATGTACAATTGAGTTCGTCGATTTCTAGATACGGTTCAGACGTACACCTTGGTAAACACGTTTCATCCCCGACTGCGGGACAGTTTTCTAAGATTATGATTTACAGGACGTCGACGAGGCAGTCGATTACTCCTGCCTCTCGCGCAGTGACTCGACCTCTCGCTGGCTGTGATGTTTACGACGAACGGTTTCATTTACGTGAACGCGAATCGTTTACACGTTTTCCGTTCGATGATTTACCTGTGATTTACGCAGCGATTTACGTTGACCGCGTTGAGAAAGTTTCCCTCGTTTCACGATACAGGGTTGTTTGTTTAAAGGGCAAAACGGGCGGATTCAGTGTGAGAAATGTTGCAAAGAAGAAACAAGAAAATAAATGAAGGGACTAAGATCGAGAGTATTAGTTTCTAAATATCTTTGGCGCAATTTTTGACAAAGAAAAAAAAAATCTATTTCGCGGACAGTGTATGGATGAGTTCTAAGGGGAGCCTGCGTGACGGAATGAGAGATAGGGAGAGCTTGGTGATCCGAACGAGTGCTGACGGGAGACAGAACGAGCGAACGAGTGATATATGAAAAAAAAAGATAAAATAAAATAAAAAATAAAACAAATTCGTAGAGGTAGCGAAAATTCTAAATTAAAGTTCCTATCGCTTCGCCTTCTAGCCTGAACGTCGACGCGCGGCCTTTAAATAAACAACCCTCCGGTCCCACACGACTACATCAATCGCCGTTGAACTACCTCGAATTATAAAAACCACTGACGGCACTCCCCCAACGACCTAAAACAGCCTGCGAGAGGTCGACTCGTCCCTCGACCTACCTCCTTCCTTTCCGTCCTATGCGCCGGGCCGACCTTTAGCTAACGCAGATACCGCGAACGAAACGAGAGTCTGTCGATACTCCAGCTCTCGCAGCCTACACGATTTTAATCCCACGGTCATACGATCCTACCGCGTCGAGTCGGCGGATGAAACCGTCGTTTCCATCCGGTTGGAACGTCGAGTCGAAAATTCGCTCGTCTCGGACCTAAGCGTCTAAACGATAATAATCAGGTCTCTCGGAATCGGATCGAGGATTTCGTTCTGGTCTTAGAATGTTCGGTGGGTGGGTTTTCGTTCGTTTTCATTTAAGGGGCAGGGATGACGGTTTATGGGGGTTAGAGACGAAGACCGACGAAATTGGGAATGGGTGTAGAAGCGTGTAGGGAGCCAAGTGTCCTTGATGCGACCGTCGTTGAAGCCACGAAATCTCGCGATCTCAACAGGTGATTTTTTCGGAATGATTCGGGGAACAGATTAACGGAGAGAGCGGAACGTATGACGAGGCGGAGAGAATCGAGGTACGGTACGATCAAGAGTGACAGCAGGGAGCGTCGTGGAGAAAGAGAGAGAGATCAAGGGGAACGTGAGAGCGTGGAAAAAGTCACGGGTGAGGAGAAAAAATCTACGGGATTGCGATTTTCGGAACTGAGTTCGGAGCCACGGGCGATAGACGTTCGGCGCAAACCGATCCTAAATTGAGTGAGAAAGTGAGGGAGAAAGGACGGGTGCGAGAAACTGTGAGAAAGGGAGACAGAATGGTGACGGGCGACAGGAGAGCTGAACGAAAGGAGAATCGAACGTGTGTGCGCGCGGGGTGAGCATGGAACGACGCGAGCGGGTGCGTTGAAGAAAAATTGAAAAGATTCAAAAAAAGAGAGAGAAAAAATTATACAGAGAGAGCCGACCTCCTTGCCTACCGGGAGGTCCGCATATATATAAAAAAAAAAGAAGAAAAGACTAGTAAATGATAAAGCGGAGAAATGAGGAAATTAGGAGAGAGAGGCGAGAGTAGAGTGAAGGAAGAGGAGAAATTATTAGACCAGTTGTAAGTGTAAGTTAAACGAAGAGTTTTCTCCCCCAACCCAACCCTTTCGGTGCACGATACTTTTGGCAATTCTTTCGCGAGCGAGAAAGAACCGTGGAACGTGTTATGCGTGCGATGGTAAATTCCATATGCTTGTGTGTGAGAGGTAACGTGAAGATATGAGAACGAGAGGATGACAGGGAGCAAGAGAGAACGAGAGAGTAGAGGAAGGCCGCGTGAGTGATATGGTAATCCCTGGGAAGAAGGGGTAAGAGATACGTGGGAAATGGAATCGAGATAAAAGTGAAAGGAGGAGAATTAAGTGGCCCATTATGCAGATCCATCGTCCGACTCAGTAGCGCTATCGAGGAGGAGGATATGTAATCGATCGCAAAGAGGCAATACGCAGAGAGCATCAACCTAGAGGCACGCGCTAAAAGTGTCGCCATCCATTCCATAACAGCCACCGTGTGTGATAGGCAACGAGTGATAAGCGGAACGTGTGTGAATCTTATAAATGAAATTGAACCTTCCCTGGTAAAATATCGGGATTCTCAGCTGAATCGACGATAAAAAAGATCCTTGGAAAAGAAAAAACAAATTTGTTTTCTTTTTTATTACGGGCAAGTGAAACTAGAAAAATTCATACGGAACAAATTAATTTCTCAGGCCTGCCGCTTAAGTGGGGCACTTGCTTTTTGGCAAAATTTCGCAAAACAGAAAAAAAAGAAGAACGATTCCACACGCGCGGTTTCGTTGCGAGAATTCTTCCCTCGGACCTTCATCGCTGATTTCCCGGAGGTTGCATCGACTCTCCATCCAACGATCTTCCCAGCAGAGGCAAAAAAGGATGATAATTAAAAAGAGTGAAAAAATAAAACCGACGTTGCGTCCCGAAACTCCCAATTTATCGTTGCGTCTGATATCCTTCGTCTGTGAATGAGTCGAGTAGCCGGAACAGGGCGGTGAATGATACATACATATACGTACGTGCGTGTACCCGAGAAGAGCACACACGAAAACGAGTGCGGTAGCGGAGAAATTGTGTTTTGAAAATATGAAAAAATTATGTCTGTAATAACTCTCTTCTGGCATATATTTACTTGCGCATACGTCTCAGCCAGCAAGTCGTGTTAGATTATACGTATTATCGTGTAGGGAATCGTAGGTGTATTAAGGTATTAAACAATTAACATTAAACATAAAAAACAAAATAAACGATACAAAAAACCACAAACTTTACAAACAAAATGTGTGAACGATAAACCGTGAACAGAGCGACGATGAACACACTTAAAAAAAAGCACAAAAAAAAAAAAAAACGAAACGCAGAAACAGGATAGAAATGGAAAAACAAAAAAAATGAAGGGAGACTCTAATTTAGTATCGAATCGCAGATGACAAAGCAGTAGCATCGAAAGGAGCAAATAAATGAAATAAGTAATAATAAAAGTAAAATAAATAAAAAAAAGAAGCTACGCTGATGTGTGAGGATGTGAGCTAGATCGCCGCGTTGAGCCCATTGAAGCCCAAGTCCTCAGAGATAATATAGAAGCGCAGACCCTCCGCAGATTGAGGTGAAACAGAATAAAAAAAAAAAAAAAAAAGGACGCGAACCTGAGCACCGCGTCGGCCGTGACCGTCCTCGTCGTCCCGGTGTGCAACCGCGGCAACTCGTCAGGGGTTTATCTAGTCTTTAAAAAAAATTATCACGCCAAAGACAGACAATACTTTAAATAAAGATAAATATTAGTCATTAAAATTTCGTCGCACGCCTGTACGATCTAACTAGCGACCCCGGTGGAAAACAAACTTTCGAGCGGGAATATTTTTTTCGAAATGCAACACAGGGGCGGAGAGAAAAAATTTTATTACGCGAGAATCAACGCGGGACGGCGAACGACGGCCGCCGACGCTGCCCGGTCAGCTGGAACGTCTTGTAAAGAATATTGTGGGAATTGTTTTTCTGCGCTCCGACCGGCCCCCGAGTTACGTCGGGCCGAGTCGTGGCACCCTGCTCACGCAATGTACTTTTTCGGCCAGGCATCTCTGTCTCGGATTCACCAGCACGTAATTATCACAAGGGACAATTTCATTTCGAACGTCGTCGAGCGACACGATTGCGACATGTTTCTAACATGATTTACCAAATAACATTTAATACAAAGGGCATTGTGGTAGTTGTAAAATATTTTATGGAAAAGATACAGATCTCGAACGCATTAAAAAAATCTCGATATCGCGGCTAAGGTTCGTGTAGAAGTATTACGAAAAATATGGAATCGCAAGCTTGCCGCTCGATCGTCGGTTACAACCGGTTTCCGTTGCAATAGACGCAGATGACCGACGACGGTCGTGCATACTCCGACCTCGCGGGGCATAATCATCGAGACGATAGACGCTACGAACGGGAGACAGAGATCCTGGCCCAGCAAACCTACTTTCACGCATTACGATGTTTAATAACTGATACCACTTTCGACACGAGAATATTCCTTTCGTCCGTATATATATATACATTTTACCGACGTTATTCTGAGTTCGCTTTCGACACGAGAAGTTTCGGATTGATTGATTGCTGTCCTAGGTTGCGCACAAGACAACACACAGAGACCGTGGCGGTGAGGGAACCGTGGCCGCGTGCGTAACCGGCCCGGCTCCGCCCGCCGCGTGTAGCAAAGAAAATTCCGTTTTTCGGCAAACACCAAAAAGGAAAAACTCGAACCACACAACAATATGTGTTCGTCAAGGCGGCGTAAACCGCGATCGCCTAGCGGCACACCCACACACACGCGCGTACAACGACACACCCCGTGCACACGGAGATGTAGAGGGACACACGTTTATACGTACGCACGCACTCACTCACCTCACGCACGCACATATACACACGTACAATCGTACGACACACCGCGAGGACACTAACACCCTTACACACTTACACGCAGTTTCGGCCAGAATCTAAAAGACACATCAAGGAAAAAAAGTACAAGTTTATCACGTTGCGCCTTAATGTTAAAATTAAAAGTTGATCAAAAGAGTGGAAGAAAGAGAGAGAGAGAGAAAAAAAAATAATGCGAAGCGTATTCTTAACCAAAATCGGCCTTAGTATATACATACATTTTTTCCATAAACCGGCGACCGTCGGCCAACGACAAGCGACATTCCCGCGCGTTCTGCCCACTCCCCGAAGAAAAGGAAAAAGTCTCCCCTCTCTCTAGATTATAAGATTTCTCTAGATTATATCTATAAAAATGATATATTATATAATATATGTATACATATAGTATATATCCGCCGGCGGCGGGACG